>JACEFZ010010129.1:0-7500 GCA_014155875.1 Cepaea nemoralis
AAAAAAATGGGGATGGAGAAAGAGTAGAAGGAAGAGGTGAAAAGGCAGCAGCAGCGCCACCGCATCCGCCGCCGCCGCGGCAGCAGCAGCAACAGAAGAAGATGGAGAAGAAGAAGAAGAAGAAGAAGAAGAAGAAGAAGAAGAAGAAGAAGAAGAAGAAGAAGAAGAAGAAGAAGAAGAAAAGAAGAAGAAGAAGAACAACAACAACAACAACAACAAACAACAAAAACAAGAAGAAAAGCGGGAACAATAAGTAGTCAACATGTTAACATCCCTTAGTACCTATTACAAAGAAAACATTTCTAATTTCTAGAAGTGCCGACGATATTTGAGGACTTAACGAACAGCCCAAGATCTTCACGAATTTAGAGGATAATTTGGTCAAATATTTTCCCTATAGCAACGGTCGCTGGGCAAATTAACAGACGGTCCTCAGAAGTGTTATTCACTTTGACATTTGGTATCGCTGGAGGACATTTCAGAGAGCTTCCTGGGACGACTCGTTTGTACGTCTGTCTCAAGGACTGGCGTAGGAGATAACTCGTCCTCGTTGGAGTCCCGCTCTGGGGACTTTGATTTGATTTCTACCAACTATTAAGATAATGGCCGGCTCCGTGGGGAAGAGGTCACATACCGCGTTCGAAACACAGCTGCGGGCGATTTGGCAGCAGACCGCCTTGCGTTGTTTTTTAAAAATAAAATGGTATGGGTGCAGATTGTCCAGAAAGCAATGACAAACTACTGAACGTAAACTTACCAAGAGATCACACACACACACCACACACACACACACACACACACACACACACACACACACGCACGCACACACACACACACACACACAACATACACACAAACCTGGGTGTTATTGCGACGTCCTGTAAAAGGTCACCGCCACATTAATTTCCAAATAATTATATTTGTAGGCAGTCACGACTTTGTTTATGGTGGAGTGGCGTGTTCAAGAAATTTAAGACTAAACTGTGAACTAAATAATCTGGCGTGACATTGAAAACAATGTTTAACATTATAGTCTATGGGCTTGCATTCATATACCACCGGGCTTCAAATGAAATCCTTAAAAGTGTGATAGAAATTACAACAACCATGCCATTGTCTTGTAACCTATCAATATTGTTGTTAAGGATGTCAAGAGTTCTAAGCACGTAACATCAAGGTGCAGACGAACATTGTCACGTCATAAGGACAGTTTAAAGATGAAAGCCTCAATTTTGGCATGCACCAAAGAGAAGCAGCGTTCTGTTATCGTTTTTTGTTTAATCAGTGAAGGGGTTAAACCTATAGACATTCATCAGCGAATGAATGTCCAGTATGGCGATGCATGCCTGTCAGTCCAGCAAGCGTATGAGAGGAGTAGGAAGTTTCAAAACTTTTCAGTTCAATGAAGAGGTACAGCAGGTTTTGCATGAGTGATTACTCAAGCGACGAATATAATTTTATTTTTGTTTTCTATAGGAATCCAAGCACTTTATCGGCGCTGGAGGACTTGTATTGAACGCCGTGGTGACTACATCGAAAAATTATACATTTGTTCAGAATATATTCTCTCCCCCCCTCCCCCCTCTCTCCCTCCCTCGCTCGTTCCCCCTCTCTCTCACTCACTCACTCACTCACTCACTTACACTCACACACACACACACACACACACACACACACACACACACACACACACACATTTAAGGTTTTCATGTGAAGCCCCCTCGTATGTGGGCTTGCATTCATGTAATAACCTGGCGTGACTTTCAAAACAAGTTTCATCTGATACCCAGAGCTTGCTTTCATATAATAATCTGGTGTGACATTCAAAACAGTATGTGACTGTAGGTTTACATTCGCATAATAACATGGCGTGACATTGAAAACAGCTTTCAACTGTAGATTGATATACTAATCTGGCGTGACACTAAAACTACGTTTCAGCTTACAGTCGTAGACTTGAATTAGTCTAGATATTTCTATTGTTTGCTTCTTGAAGTCTTCTATTCTTCTCACTGACTTGTTAATTACATTGTTATAGATTTTTCTACTCTTCACAAACAGACGCATAAAGGCATAAAGGGATGGACCGTCGAAAGTGCGGACAGATAGATGGACATTTGACAGCCAGGCAGGCATGCAAGAAGACAGGTAGGCCGTAAGACAAAGGTAAAAACTAGTGAAAGACAAGTACGCAGAAAGAAGAGAGAGAGAGAGAGAGAGAGAGAGAGAGAGAGATTGTGAGAGAGAGAGAGAGAGAGAGGGGGGGGAAGAGAGAAAGGGCGAGCGGGCTAGACAGAGAGAAAGAAAGAGGGAGATAGTTAAAAAAGCCAAAGAGAGAGAAAACCGAAGAGAGAGAGAGAGAGAGAGAGAGAGAGTAAGAGAGAGAGAGAGAGAGAGTAAAAGTGAGAGAGAGAGGGAGCGAGAAAACGAATGAAGAAACTTTTAGTAAGAGAGAGAGAAAGAGAGTGAGAAAGAGAGAGAGAGAGAGAGAGAGAGAGAGAGAGAGAGAGAGAGAGAGAGAGAGAGAGAGAGAGAGAGAGAGAGAGAGAGAAAACGAACGAACAAACTTCTTTTCCCAAAATGGTTAAGAATTGGTCACGCAGGCCAGTGAGCCATTCTGTCCTCATCTCTCTGCTCTCATACATTATTTCATTCATACATCACTTATGAAGCTAACTGTAGACAGCCACGACAAAAACAGAAACAATACAATATATGCATTATAAACATATGAACAATGTGCCAGAGAGGAAGAGAGATGGAGGAAGAGAGAAACAAAATGCTAATGCATAGTTTACTCACCATTCAGACATAGAGTGTCGAATCGAAGCGAAGTCCAAACACATTATCCTCGGAAACCTAGAACTGTGACTCCGTATTGTCGAAAACTGTGACTTTAAAATTTTGACTATTCTTTATACACCGTGCATTGATTATACATTGCCATTTCCTTATATACTCCTCGCTGCTTGTTTAACTCCACATATTTCCTGTGAAAAGAAAATTGTTTATTTTGATTTCAAGAATGCTGTGCAAATTTACAAAAGTTATTGTATAAATAATTATTATATAGAACGCTTGAGGAAGTCGTAGAAACAGCTGCAGGAATATCACCCACAGATGAGACAGTAGAACTGCAGGAATATCATCCACAGATGAGACAGCATGACTGCAGGAATATCACCCACAGATGAGACAGTAGGACAGCATAAATATCATCCACAGATGAGACAATAGGACTAAATGAATATCATCCACAGATGAGTCCTACCTCCCTATCAGGGTGGTGATGGTAGTCGTCTTACGAAAGCCGCACTCCGCAGCAAAGACCAAGAGATGGGTCGAGGAACCAGAGGAAGAGCCGGCATCCCAGAGTGCGGCGCCTTGAACGGGTCCCGAAGAAGGAACATGGCAACGAAGACGAACGGAGGCGACAGAGGCCGTGGCTGGGGAAGAAGCTGTTTGATCCCCCACATCAGGGGGAGACGATCGTCACTTGTTGGTCACGTTATAGAGACGCAATACTCAAATGAAAGCGAAGACAACAGGGAAGACTGAGGACGCTAGAGACAAAGTCGGCAGCGGGAAAAGATGTAGGTTGCGCAGACAGGGTGGCGTGGAAGGCGGTCAAGTCTCGTACTTAAGAACACTGATGACATGTTTGTGGAGGAACTTGATAGTCTCAAGAGCTCGGCATGAAATGTGATAATGATGATTAATAATTGATGTGTTATAGTAGCTTTTGTCCATTACAATGGAAATCCGTTATACTGGGTTTTGATAAGTCGAGGGGTTTTCATATTTCCAGTGGGAACAAGATCGCGCGTATCATTCTTTCAGACAACGACCAATCAGATTGCCAAGGTTGGTACTCCGCGGGGAAATAACATAGACAAGGGAAACCAACGGAATAGCATTAGAGTACTTGCCTGGTGGTTGGATTAACTTGTTGTTGTGTTTGTTGTTGCTACTGTTGTCGATACTGTTGTTGTTACTAGTGTTGTTTCTGTTGTTGTTGTTGTTGTTGCTGTTGCAAAGATACTTATTTTGATTTGTGTAAGTTAATCAGACAGTTAGACAGACGAAGTGGACGAACGGACGGACGGACGGACAGACAGACAGACAGACAGACGGACAGACAGACGGACAGACAGACGGACAGACAGACAGACGGACGGACAGACAGACAGACGGACAGACAGACAGACAGACAGACAGACAGACGGACGGACGGACGGACAGACAGACAGAGACAGATGGATGGTTGGACGGGCGGATGGATGTACAGACAATAGATGCGCGGACAGACAGACGGATGGACTCACAGACAGACAGAAAGACGGAGAGGCAAAAAGACAGAGAGAGACAGACAGAAAGACAGACAGAACGACAGACATGTAGATGGAGAGACAGGCAGACAAATGAACGGACAGACAGATGGATGGACAGACAGAAAGATGGACAGACAGAAAGATGGACAGACAGACAGACAGACAGGCATACGGACGGACAGATGGATCTACAGAGAGACACATAGAAAGACAGACAGACAGAAGGAGTGTATGGATGGACGGACAGACAGACAGATGGGCACACAGACAGATAGACAGACAGACCCCACACTAAATTACTCAAATCAACACTAACGGTTACTCTCCTCCCACTAAATTATCCACCACCTCACTATCTGTACCATACAGCCACTTTATATATCTAAGATATAAAATTACTTACTATTTTCCAAACATACAGTTCATTTCCCCACATGAAATTACTGAAACTACTGACACTAACGATACTTTCTTCACATGAGATTACATAAATTACTGAAACTACTGATGCTAACGAAGCTTTCCCCACTACACGAAATTACTAAAGTCCACACTGAAGGGAATTTCCTCACACTAAAATACCTACCACGATACTTTTCCCACACCAAATTACTCAAGTCCACACTAAAGACAATTTCCCCACACCTAATTACTTAATTTCCTCAGAATTACCTACTTCACTATCTCTGTACCCTACTT
Source organism: Cepaea nemoralis (assembly GCA_014155875.1). Classification (NCBI taxonomy): domain Eukaryota; kingdom Metazoa; phylum Mollusca; class Gastropoda; order Stylommatophora; family Helicidae; genus Cepaea; species Cepaea nemoralis. The sequence goes on from JACEFZ010010129.1 coordinate 5,031, forward strand.
TATGGTACATATAAAATTACTTACCATGTTCTAAATATACAATTCCTTTCCCACAAATTAATTACCTGAAGTCCATACCAACGACACTTTCCACATCAAATTACTGAAGTCCACAACAGCGACACTTTCCTCCACACAACATTACTCAAGTCCACACTAAAAGTACTTTCCTCGCACTAAATTACCTACCACATCACTATCTGTACCCAACAGCCATTTCTCCAGAAGCAGAAACGAAATCTCCACACCCGCCCACCCAAACGTCTGCCACCACATACCGTTGTCAAGATACTGGCGCTAAAAATATAAGCCTTATCCATTTGCTGCGGTGTTGACATTCTATGCGGGCCTTCGGGCAGAACCTGGGAACGAGGTTATCGATTTCGTACAAATCAGGAAAAGCACTGAGCCGACATGGGCCTCGGTTTTCACATTCAGCTGTACTAACTGGGTATATATCGCACTTGAGAATGTAAAGAAGGTAATGGGGATCGAAACATTTAGCGACCTGTTCTGATGATCAGAACCCTCCTATCGTGTTTGCTCCCCGGCGGAGTTTTTAACCACTGCAGGCGTGTCCTTTTGTTGGAAGTTAGGGTTCGGGTGGTGATTCACAAGAACATTCCATGATTGTGAAAGTTTAGCATAGTTGTGGTTGGTTTGATTTGTGGCAATGGGTTGATTAAGCTGTAGACGGCTGCTTCAGTTACTGCCTCAGGGCCAGGAAAGAGCACACGCGGTTAGTGTGAGGAAGGCGTGTACAGACATACCCGAGATTCAAAATCAGTTCATTAGAAGGCACTGTGAATAGAAGAATAATTATTTGTGGAACCATTTCTGCTGCTCCTGCTGCTGCTGTTACTGCGTCTGCTCCTCCTCCTCCTCCTCCTCCTTCTTCTTCTTCTTCTTCTTCTTCTTCTTCTTCTTCTTCTTCTTCTTCTTCTTCTTCTTCTTCTTCTTCTTCTTCTTCTTCTTTCCCTGTTCTCCCTTCTTATTTCTATCCTCTTCCTCCTTCTTCTTTTGCTTCTCTTTCTTCTTTTCCTTTTACCCATCTTAAGTATACGCTAGAGTCCCGTGTTAAGTTTAGCTAGAGTCAAGTATTAAGTTTATTCTAGTTTCAAGTGCTAAGTTTAGCCTAGTTGCAAGTGTTGAATTTAGCATAAATATCAAGTGCTAAGTTTAGCCTAGTTGCAAGTGTTGAATTTAGCATACGTGTCAAGTGTTAAGTTCAGCCTAGAGTTTATCCAAGACTCTAGTGTCAAGTTTGACCAAGAGTCAATTGTTAAGTAGCGCTTAGAGCCAAGTGTTAAGTTGGGCGTAGAATCAAGTGTTAAGTTGGGCGTAGAATCAAGTGTTAAATTGGGCGTAGAATCAAGTGTTAAGTTGGGTGTAGAATCAAGTGTTAAGTAGCGCCCACTGTCAAGTATTAAGTTTAGCCTAGAGTCAAGTGTTAAATTTAGCCTAGATTCAAATGTTAAGTTTGGTTTAAAGTCCAGTGTTTAGTTTGGCCTAGAGTCAAGTGTTAAGTTTAACCTACAGTAAAATGTTAAGTTTAGCCTAGAGTCAAATGTTAAGTGTCCCGAATGCTGTGATGTCGGTTCCTAGATCAATCAATCAATCAATCAATCAATCAAATGTTAAGTAACACCTAGAGCCACACGTTAAATAGCGCCTAGAGCCAAGCGTTAAGTAGCACCTAGAGCCAAGCGTTAAGTGGAGATAAATAAGTGTCACGGCTCTATCACCAGTTATCTGAGTCTACGCCAGGATTCACGTGCTGTAACTAGAGCCCCGGGGTTGGTACAGACAGTGCCCAACATCCAGCCAGAATCAAACCGTAGACTCCCGCCATACAACATCGCCCGTGGACACTACCTATGATACTCTACACCCTGGAGGTATTCCTAGCACGATGTGTTCTAATGGTTGTGTTGTTGTCTCCCTCCTCCAAGTGACACAGACATTTGTAATTATGCGTGGATCGATTCTGGGCACGAGCGTCGACTAATGTCCTTCCGCCTACTAGCTTGGTTACTCTGATTCTACAGTCTCTCTCTCTCTCTCTCTCTCTCTCTCTCTCTATCTCTCTCTCTCTCTCTCTCTCTCTCTCTCTCTCTCTGTGTATGTGTGTGGCTGTGAGTGTGTGTGTGTGTCTGCCTGCCTGTCTGTCTCCCTATGTATGTCTGTCTACCCCTCTCTGTCTATATGCTTGTCTGTCTGTTGTCTGTCTGTCCCCTCTCTTCTTTCTCTGTATGCCTCTCCTTATCTGTCTGTTGTGGCAAACCGAGAAAGGTTTAACACTCAGACAAACAGAGAGAGGGTACAAATAGCTGTGACAAACTGAGCGAGGTTTTAAAAGTCGTACCACCAGCTGTTGGAAATTGAGGTCTAAAACTTTACCACCAGCTGTGACAAACAAAAAGGTTTAGATAAACTTTCGCTGTTCTCTGAAAATGAAAAAAAGAAACAT
>JACEFZ010010129.1:12500-55000 GCA_014155875.1 Cepaea nemoralis
TAAATGGTTCAGACATTTAGCTAGAATGGAACAAGATCAACCAGCGGCTAGAGCGTTATATGTAAGAATATCGGGATGCAAGGGCGAGAGGACGACCCAGGAAGAATTGGATTGACGGAGCAAAACTGGCAAGACACCGGGTACAGAGAGAATCACAACATACATTTTCAGTGCCGTAGAAGAATGTGGAACAGACCAAGTCCCCAGCCTGCTTAACACAATATATGATACTGGAGATATGCATTCATCATGCGCCATGGCAATAAGCGTGGGCGGTCATAATTCGCCATCGCACTCGAACACCAGAATCGTGGTTCAGCTCATTGTTCTTGTCTCGACCATACCACCTGGCCAAGCCATCCTGGTGTTTACTCCTCTGCCTTCTCCTTATTCTCTTCCCCACTGGAGATGTACCTTCTGAATTATGTAAATCTATATTTATAGCAAACCCAGAGAAATCAGGAGCCCTGGAATGTGATCAGCATCGAACAAATAGCATAATAAGCCACATCACGAAGATGTTGCTAAGAATCATCATGCGACGAGTTAGGAAGAAAATACAATTAATGCACAATGTGGGTTCGTAGAAGGCAATGGTACGATCAAAGCTGTGTACATGCCGAGAATATTAATCGAGCGTTCGTTAGAGGTAACCAAAAACCTACATCTTTGCTTCACTGACTACACAAAGGCTTTCGATAAAGTAAGTCATGACAACATGGCGAAGATGCTTACAGATCTACAAATTGATGGGAAAGACTTGCAAAAAACATATAATGGAAACAACAAACTGCCAAAAGATTGATAATGAAGAAGGTCAATATCAGTTTATTAAGCGACGTGTACTAAAAGGATGTATAATATCTCCAGATCTTTTATCCCCATGAAGTGAAAATATTTTTAGAAATATAGAAGATATGAGAGGAATCAATATTGGGGGACATAACATCATTAACATTAGATATGCAGATGATACAGTCTTGATTGCAGACAATAAACAGGATCTGCAACATTTAGTAGATGCGGTTGTTGCACACAGTGAACAACTAGGGTTAGAATTAAGTTGTAAGAAGACAGATTATGGTCGTCTACTAAGTACAACGAAATACCACAATGTGATGCAAGGATAAATAGGCATATTCTTAAACAAGAGAATCAGTACAATTATCTCGGAACAGCCATAACATCTGATGGGAAATGCCTTGAAGAGATTAGAACAAGAATTGCTATGATGAAGGTAACATTTTGCCAAATATGGAAAACATACTGCCTAATAATAAGATGGCAATTGCAACAAGAAAAGCGTGGTGAAATGCCAAGCAGAACCTCTACTTTTGTATGGATGTGAAACATGGACAATGAGCAGACAAGATGAACAACATTTAATGGCAGTGTAAATTTGATTTCTGGGGAAAATGAAAAGAATACCATGGACAGACAGAAAAACTCACTCGCTTTGAACTCAAGCGTAGTCCATACACACACTGTTTTATGGTAGTGATGAACTGAATATTGCTTGTGGATTAGCTTTCCCTATTAACAGTGTCCCTCGCCATTAGGCGAACCCACTCCGACTTCAGAGGTACTTGTAATTTACGTCCCCAAGTCCAGGACGCAGGCCAACATTTTAGTCCAGCTGTCCGGTGTAGGGGTTGAACCGCTTATCTCAGCATCAGCATAACATATGTTTAAGAACACGCGTTCTTACCCATTCGGCCATGCTGACCTGCCAGGAGGCAAATGAAAACCGCAAACTGATTAAAGAAATTAGACGTAGGCAGTCACAATTGTTTGGGCACGTTATGAGAAGAAATAAACTAGATAACTTGGTGACAACTTGCAAGATTGAGGGGAAAGGGTAAGGGGAAGGCAGAGAAATAAATATCCGGATGGCTCGGCCACGTGGCACGATCGGGACAAGAACACAGAGCTGATCCACGACTCTGGTGATCGTGTAAGAGGCCGAAACATGACCGCACACGCTTACAGGTATGGCATATGATGATGATGGTAATGATACTCAAAGGCTGACACGTGCTTTTAAGCCGATAAAGTTAAAGTCCAAGTATTTTACGTTGCACAGAAATATGCATTCTCTAAGTACATTGGCTTAGTACTCTGGCTTAGTACTTTGGCTTATACTCTCACCAACTAGATATCCTAACCAAAAAAAAAGTAGGGCTGCGACCGATTAATTTAAATTTAATAGTTAACTTTTGAAAAATTAACGATTAATTAATAGTTAATTTCGATTAAAGCAAAACATATATAGTCACATAACACACATTATAGTCGTATTTTTCAAAACTCGAAATAACACTGGATTGTCTTGTTCATATGTCATCTGATAACCAACTATGCAAACAGACGAGTATGTTGACAGCATTTGGTTCAAGTGACGAGCGAGTCTTATTAACAATATAACCAGCAGAGCTGAACAATCGTTCACATGGAACTGAGATAGCCGGTATGCATTACACGATGGTGACTCGGTAAAATTTTACGACTCGGTTGTGTTTGCAGCACTATGTTTAAAATGTCCGACAATTTTTCGACATCGGGTTCATTTGTATAAGTGATGGGAGAAAAGTTTTCGATTAATCGTTAAAAAATAATTAATCGTTAAAATAAATTAACGATTAATCAATTAATTAATCGTTAACTTCCGGAGCCCTAAAAAAAAAAGATACCACCTTTAGTCGGGTATATTACCCAGCTAAATCCACAACTACTGAATATAAACAGAATGCAAAACCAGCCATGTTGTAACAACGAAAGGTCTCAGAAATGTTTATTCACCAAACAAAGATTAAATAACAGAACTACAAACATATCGGATCGCTATGCTGGACTTAGTACATTACGAACATTTAAACAAGAGATATGAATGGTTGGTTTCATTGTTTTATACATATTACACAGAAATATCAGTTGGTTAGAAACTTGTGAAGCCATTTCATTTATCGATCGACACTCTGTGAATTTATTTCTCATGCATTTTTCAAATGAAAGTTGTGTTTAAGTTGGAGCCTGTACGAATACTTTTCACGGTAACAGACAGGATAACGCGGGAAAGAACAACAAAGTAGTGTTCAATCTTAGTGAGCTACGGAATAATCAATCTTCCTTATACATGAGCGTGACCCGGTTGCCAGGGTGAATTGTAGCTAACCAATCAATCGACTTGTCTCAACATTATGTAAATCGAATTGACAGATTTGAAAACAGTGAAAATGATTGTTACAGTGTTAGACTGTTCAATGGGGTCACGTGGTCTGCTGTTGAGACGGTCTAAGGGCAGACGTTTAGACAAATAGACTTTGCTGATAAAACGTGACTGTTGAAAGTTCTGAGGCAACCATTGTCGTTTTCATATCAATGTGTTTCTTATCTGTACTGACCTCTTTGTATTCTTTCCGTCTTCTGTTTCTCCACCTCGTCTTTCTCATTACTCTTCCTTGCTCCTCCTTCACCACCGCAGCCACCTGTTTATTCTGCTGCTCCTCATCCTACAGAATCTAGCGCTCTTTCGTACCGATGCTGTCGACGAATGATCGAATCTCCGCCAAGGCAGGGATTTAAAAACAATCGATTTGGGCCCCCCAAGGAATGTTCTGGCAAGTAGGTGAGCAAAGGCTACTGATGTGGTATTGCCCACAGCACCCACTGAGGGCCGATTGCTCTGTAAAATATATGGGGCTGGCACTGTATTTCCCACACGTCCCAAGGTGTAGAGAGGGGTCCTTTACTTTGTACTGTCACACGCATCAATTAAAAGACACGCAGGCGGACAGACAGACAGGCGGACAGACAGACAGACAGACAGACAGACAGACAGACAGACAGACGGACGGACGGACCGACGGACGGACGGACGGACGAACGTATGGATGGATGGATGGATAGATAGATAGAGAGAGAGAGAGAGGAGAGAGAGAGAGAGAGAGAGAGAGAGAGAGAGAGAGAGAGAGAGAGAGAGAGAGAGAGAGAGAGAGAGAGAGGGGGGGGGGAGAGAGAATAGTTTATGCTAGCAGTTACCAAAGTTAACAGAAAATTCAACCCCCAAAAAAGTAATCCAAACTTTCCTTATTCTGCGCAATACAAAGTTGTACCAAATGACAAGCCAATGGCTGTGCATTTAATCTTAATGACTCACCCCCATAATGTCTTTGTGTTGAATATTAATGGGTCAAGTAACTTGTCCAGACAGACGCTGGCAACTTGTAGCTTACACTGCCTTGTTCATTTATTTCCTCCGTCAAAGAGAAGAAACAAATCCGTTGGCCTTACAGGGAATTTGAACCTATGCCCTATGGCGTGAAATTCTGGTAACCGAACTGCTCGGACACTCACTATTCAGACAGAAAAGGGACACAAGATGTGGAAAATTTCGCCAGACGAAAGATGGTAACGGGCGGAGAGAAGAATGCTATAAGCAATAAGGTCAGTGGGGGACGAAACATGTTGTCTACAATAAGACTGGGGGGGGGGGGGGGGGAAGGGAGAGAGAAGGATAAATTGTCTCTTGTAAAGATGTAGACAAGTAGTCTTTCATAGAGAAAGTGACATGGGGTACAACACACTGTCTCTTATAAGGATATTTGTAGGTAGAATAGAAAAAACATGTTAGTTGCATATCCTTTTCAGGACATCGCAGTCAAACCCAGCATTTTTGTTGGCTGTTTGTGATTTCTGGGCACGTTTACGTTAAGTAATTTGCCTGTGCCTTCTGAACGACCCGCGCTCCTACCCGTTTATGACAACCAACGCAAGGCGATCTGCTGCCAAATTGCCCGCAGTGGTTTGACGAGTGCCGTATGCGGGATTACGAATTGCGCCCCAATCCATTCGCCACAGGTCTGGGAGGTAGAGTAAAGGGTCCTTTATAAGTCTCCTTTATATGTCTCCTTTATATGCCCCCTTTATATGCCTCCTTTATACACCTCCATTATATGCCTCCTTTATATGCCTCCTTTATATGTCTCCTTTATATGTCTCCTTTATATGTCTTAAGGCGTACTGGGTGTATGATGCTAGACCCACAGTTGTATAGACCAATATTTGTATAGACCAATAGTTTTATAGACCAATAGTTTTATAGACCATTGTTTTTATAGACCAGTAGTGTTATATACCAATAGTTTTATAGACCAATAGTTTTATAGACCAGTAGTGTTATATACCAATAGTTTTATAGACCAATATTTTTAAAGACCAGTAGTGTTATATACCAATAGTTTTATAGACCAATAGTTTTATAGACCAATATTTTTATAGACCAGTAGTGTTATATACCAATAGTTTTATAGACCAATAGTTTTATAGACCAATAGTTTTATAGACCAATATTTTTATAGACCAGTAGTGTTATATACCAATAGTTTTATAGACCAATAGTTTTATAGACCAATAGTTTCATAGACCAATAGTTTTATAGGCCAATAATTTTATAGACCAACAGTTTATAGACCAACAGTTTTATAGATCAGCTGGCACTCGTTGTCTAATGTAAGATTAACTGATACAGTGCCAAAAAAAAAAAAACACGTAGGTTTGCACCAAACATGGTACTCAATCAATTGAACAAGTATTATAATGGGAATTTCCGTTCACTGAGATTTAAAATTGCTGAATATACACGAAACAAAACAAATAACACAATGACCCTTTGTATGGCGATATATCGTCCTTCTGTCCAAATGGGTTTCATATATCGAGATTCCCATGGACTCAGTCTGTTATTCCCTCTGTCCACTGTTTATATAGTCGGCTTGTTCTTCTGGTTCCATTTGGTCTGTACATCATTGTACAGGGGGACGTGTGATATCATGAAATAACAATGGATCTTGGGAAACCACCCAGCCCTCGCTAAAATCGATCCCGGTACTTCCTGAGCCTAGAACGGATACTGTAGACCTCCCCACCCCCTCTGGGTCTCCCTCAGTCCCCCTCAGCGTCCCCCCCCCCTCCGCCACCTCCCTCCCCAAACCACACCACCACTGACGTGGCTGATGATACCAAAGCGAGGCAGAGCGAAACAACACACGGCTTTGTACTCGTAAAATGGTGTAGGGGAGGAAACATAATCAACCGTCTGTTTTATTATATTATATTGTTTGACTTTAGATCCGTAGATCGATAAAGATTCCATTTTAGGTCGACGATTCTCAAAGTGGAGAGTATTGCCTCCGTGTGGTTGATGGATAGTTGTGGACAGTGAAAAAAAAAAGGGGGGGGGGGCAATTTGTGAGGCTTCGACAGACAGACAGATCAACAAACAGAAAGACAGGCTTGATCATTCGGTCACGGGGCAACTTAGCGACAGATGACACATTGGGCACAAAGCAGGCAATCACAAACATAGATAGTTAAAAGGAAAAGCTCATCAACACGCAAAAATCAGTCCAGTGCACTCCTCATTAGTGGCAATTAATAGAAGTAGTAGCACTTGCATACACTACGCTTGAGTTCAAAGCCAGTGAACGCAACAACAACAACAACAACAACAACAACAACAACAACAACAACAACAAAACAACAACAACAACAATATTTGACCTACACAACAGCCTCTTGCTAGATACAGTCCATGAGGCGAGCGGGACGGCATCTCACAACAGTTTGGGAGTCACTGCTGTAAACCGACCGTTATTGAAAATAAATCGATAGCAAAGGCTATTACCAACGCTGACATAAAGAAAACGGATCTTGTAGAAACCAGTTTTTGGAATGTTCTAGATTGTTCTGTTAGAATTCTATGACTGTGTATAGTGAGAAAAGAAATGTTATTGGAAGAAGCACTTTAGAATGCAAGGAGGGTCGTGCCATTACACAGAGAAATTACAGCCTTTAGGTGTAAAGATAATAAATACTATGTGTCGAGAGCGTGAAACTACAGGCTCTTGTACTTCTTCTTATAGTCCAAGCTTTGGTGTGTTGGTGATAATGTCTGTCCACAGCCGTCTGTCCCGTGTACTGCCAGTCTTATAGTCCATGCAGTGTGGCGTTGGTGATCATGCCTATCTATATACTTCTGCCAATCTTATAGTCCATGCCATGGTGTGTTGGTGATCATGTCTGTCCGTAGACTTCTGTCCCGTGTACTGCCAATTTTCATAGTCCATTGCGTATATCGTTATTGATCGTGCCTATCTACAGACTTCTGCCAATCTTATAGTCCATGCCGTGGTGTGTTGGTGAGCATGTATGTCCACAGCCCCCTTCCTCGTGTACTGTCAATCTTATAGTCTATGGCTCTATGCCGTGTAGTGTTTGTAGATCATAGTCTGTCTACAGACTTCTGCCAATCTTATAGTCTATGCCGTGTGGCGTCGATGATCATGTCTGTCTACAGAATTCTGTCTCGTGTACTGTCAATCTTACAGTCCATGCCGTGTGACGTTGGTTAACATGTCTGTCTACAGACTTCTGTCTCGTGTACTGCCAATCTTATAGTCCATGCCGTGTAGCGAAGAAGATCATGTCTGTCTACAGACTTCTGTCTAATGTACTGTCAATCCTTTCTGATACTGACGTTCCTCCTATTCCATGTTGTCAAACTGTCCAGCACCTTCTCTCTTGGTCTCCCCCTGCCTCTCCCCTCCCCCTCTTAACTTTCCAGCTGTGACGACATACTCCAGCGTTCTCTTTCACATGACACACCAAAAGAATGTGGACTGTCTCATTCTGATGCCAGTAACAGTTCTCTTGGTGAGATAACTTCTACAACTACAATATATCCTCATCTCTTTCTATCCGTCCACGATGTTCTCCTCAATCTTCTATAAAACGACATCTCTGCCGCTTCCAATGTATCCCTCCCTTGCCTGCGATTTTCACACCCATACATCATAATTGGGGTGGCTGATCATACTTCTTAAGAATTCTTTCCCTCAGCACGACTAATGAAGATATTACAGAGAATATTTTACATCTTGTGAAATACTGCCTTTGTTTGGGTTACTCTATTAATCATACTTACTAGGTCACATAAATTGACCTTTCCGTTGCAGTATTCACACGGTCGGAAATGAGAAGCTGACAGTTGTCGGGGAAATGTTAGAATGAGAATGAACGCAAAATTCAGTGGGAAACTCGAGGACAGGGAAATCACACACAGACATAAGCTACTTTCCTGTCATCTCATTACCCTCTTTGAACAAAAATCACCTTCAAGTTAATATTCTATTTGTGGCTAACTAAGTCACATGATTATTCATCTAAGCCAGGAATGGAGCGTGATATAACTTCTCTTTTGAGATTGGGCGGGTTAGGGGTAATGGTATAATTGAATCGTATAATCCAGTGGTTCTCAACCCTTTTTGACCCATGCACCCCTTCAACATATATTCAGAATGCCACCCCCCCCCCCCCCTTTCGTATTTCCTCCACATAAAACCCCCCCCCCCCCGCCTTTTTCCCCCACAGTATACGTAAAATTGGAAGCTAAATTTAATAACACATACTAGAACAAGTCTAGACGTCTACATAAAACGTGATTTGCGGGTCTGCTTACGTTGTATAAACGAATTCAGAAGGCGAGAAGTATGGAACATAAGTATGGAGGGGAAAACAATATCAAGTAATCAGTACTTGTATTAACACGAATCTTGAAATAATCTTAATCCCCCCCCACCCCCCCCCCCCAAACCTACCTAAAATTCCCCCACATGTATTGAGAACCAACTGGATAATCGAATCCTTCATAGTTAAATTATTGTTTATTCTTATCATAGTTATACTATGTGTTCAGTCTTACCATAGTTATATTATGTGTTCAGTCTTATCATAGCTATATTATGTGTTTAGTCTTATCATAGTTATATTATGTGTTTAGTCTTATCATAGTTATATTATGTGTTTAGTCTTATCATAGTTATATTATGTGTTCAGTCTTATCATAGTTATATTATGTGTTTAGTCTTATCATAGTTATATTATGTGTTCAGTCTTATCATAGTTATATGTTCAGTCTTATCATAGTTATATTATGTCTTTAGTCTTATCATAGTTATATTATGTGTTCAGTCTTATCATAGTTATATTATGTGTTTAGTCTTATCATAGTTATATTATGTGTTCAGTCTTATCCTTATCATAGTTATATTATGTGTTCAGTCTTATCATAGTTATATTATATGTTTAGTCTTACCATAGTTATATTATGTGTTCAGTCTTATCATAGTTATATTATGTGTTCAGTCTTATCATAGTTATATTATATGTTTAGTCTTACCATAGTTATATTATGTGTTCAGTCTTATCATAGTTATATTATGTGTTCAGTCTTATCATAGTTATATTATGTGTTTAGTCTTATCATAGTTATATTATGTGTTTAGTCTTATCATAGTTATATTATGTGTTTAGTCTTATCATAATTATATTATGTGTTCAGTCTTATCATAATTATATTATGTGTTCAGTCTTATCATAATTATATTATGTGTTCAGTCTTATCATAATTATATTATGTGTTCAGTCTTATCATAGTTATATTATGTGTTCAGTCTTATCATAGTTATATTATGTGTTCAGTCTTATCATAGTTATATTATGTGTTCAGTCTTATCATAATTATATTATGTGTTCAGTCTTATCATAGTTATATTATGTGTTTAGTCTTATCATAGTTATATTATGTGTTCAGTCTAACCATAGTTATATTATGTGTTCAGTCTAACCATAGTTATATTATGTGTTCAGTCTTATCATAGTTATATTATGTGTTCAGTCTTATCATAGTTATATTATGTGTTCAGTCTTATCATAGTTATATTATGTGTTCAGTCTTATCATAGTTATATTATGTGTTCAGTCTTATCATAGTTATATTATGTGTTCAGTCTTACCATAGTTATATTATGTGTTTAGCCTTATCATAGTTATATGTTCAGTCTTATCATAGTTATATTATGTCTTTAGTCTTATCATAGTTATATTATGTGTTTAGTCTTATCATAGTTATATTATGTGTTTAGTCTTATCATAGTTATATTATGTGTTCAGTCTTATCATAGTTATATTATGTGTTCAGTCTAACCATAGTTATATTATGTGTTCAGTCTTATCATAGTTATATTATGTGTTCAGTCTTATCATAGTTATATTATGTGTTCAGTCTTATCATAGTTATATTATGTGTTCAGTCTTATCATAGTTATATTATGTGTTCAGTCTTATCATAGTTATATTATGTGTTCAGTCTTACCATAGTTATATTATGTGTTTAGCCTTATCATAGTTATATGTTCAGTCTTATCATAGTTATATTATGTCTTTAGTCTTATCATAGTTATATTATGTGTTTAGTCTTATCATAGTTATATTATGTGTTCAGTCTTATCATAGTTATATTATGTGTTCAGTCTTATCACAGTTATATTATATGTTTAGTCTTACCATAGTTATATTATGTGTTCAGTCTTATCATAGTTATATTATGTGTTCAGTCTTATCATAGTTATATTATGTGTTTAGTCTTATCATAGTTATATTATGTGTTTAGTCTTATCATAGTTATATTATGTGTTTAGTCTTATCATAGTTATATTATGTGTTCAGTCTTATCATAGTTATATTATGTGTTTAGTCTTATCATAGTTATATTATGTGTTCAGTCTTATCATAGTTATATTATGTGTTCAGTCTTATCATAGTTATATTATATGTTTAGTCTTACCATAGTTATATTATGTGTTCAGTCTTATCATAGTTATATTATGTGTTCAGTCTTATCATAGTTATATTATGTGTTTAGTCTTATCATAGTTATATTATGTGTTTAGTCTTATCATAGTTATATTATGTGTTTAGTCTTATCATAATTATATTATGTGTTCAGTCTTATCATAATTATATTATGTGTTCAGTCTTATCATAATTATATTATGTGTTTCAGTCTTATCATAATTATATTATGTGTTCAGTCTTATCATAGTTATATTATGTGTTCAGTCTTATCATAGTTATATTATGTGTTCAGTCTTATCATAGTTATATTATGTGTTCAGTCTTATCATAATTATATTATGTGTTCAGTCTTATCATAGTTATATTATGTGTTTAGTCTTATCATAGTTATATTATGTGTTCAGTCTAACCATACTTATATTATGTGTTCAGTCTAACCATAGTTATATTATGTGTTCAGTCTTATCATAGTTATATTATGTGTTCAGTCTTATCATAGTTATATTATGTGTTCAGTCTTATCATAGTTATATTATGTGTTCAGTCTTATCATAGTTATATTATGTGTTCAGTCTTATCATAGTTATATTATGTGTTCAGTCTTACCATAGTTTATATTATGTGTTTAGCCTTATCATAAGTTTATATGTTCAGTCTTATCATAGTTATATTATGTGTTTAGTCTTATCATAGTTATATTATGTGTTTAGTCTTATCATAGTTATATTATGTGTTTAGTCTTATCATAGTTATATTATGTGTTCAGTCTTATCATAAGTTATATTATGTGTTCAGTCTAATCCATAGTTATATTATGTGTTCAGTCTTATCATAGTATATTATGTGTTCAGTCTTATCATAGTTATATTATGTGTTCAGTCTTAATCATAGTTATATTATGTGTTCAGTACTTATCATAGTATATATGTGTTCAGTCTTATCATAGTTATATTATGTGTTCAGTCTTATCATAGTATATTATGTGTTTAGTCTTATCATAGTTATATATGTGTTCAGTCTAATCATAGTTATATTATGTGTTCAGTCTAACCATAGTTATATTATGTGTTCAGTCTTATCATAGTTATATTATGTGTTTCAGTCTTATCATAGTTATATTATGTGTTTCAGTCTTATCATAGTTATATTATGTGTTCAGTTCCTTATCATAGTTATATTATGTGTTCAGTCTTATCATAGTTCTATTATGTGTTCAGTCTTACCATAGTTATATTATGTGTTTAGTCCTATCATAGTTATATGTTCAGTCTTATCATAGTTATATTATGTCTTTAGTCTTATCATAGTTATATTATGTGTTTAGTCGTATCATAGTTATATTATGGTTTAGTCTTATCATAGTTATATTATGTTTTCAGTCTTATCATAGTTATATTATGTGTTCAGTCTAACCATAGTTATATTATGTGTTCAGTCTTATCATAGTTATATTATGTGTTCAGTCTATCATAGTTATATTATGTGTTCAGTCTTATCATAGTTTATATTATGTGTTCAGTCTTATCATAGTTATATATGTGTTCAGTCTTATCATAGTTATATAGGTGTCAGTCTACACATAGTTATATTATGTGTTTAGCCTTTCATAGTTATATGTTCAGTCTATATAGTATATTATGTCTTTAGTCTTATCATAGTTATATTATGTGTTTGTCTTATCATAGTTATATATGTGTTTAGTCCTTATCATAGTTATATTATGTGTTCAGTCTTATCATAGTATATTATGTGTTCAGTTTATCACGTTATATTATATTAGTCTTACCATAGTCATATTATGTGTTCAGTCTATCATAGTTATATTATGTGTTCAGTCTTATCATAGTTATATTATGTGTTTAGTCCTATCATAGTTATATTAGGTTTAGTTATCATAGTTATATTATGTGTTAGTCTTATCATAGTTATCTTATGTGTTCAGTCTTATCATAGTATATTATGTGTGTCAGTCTTATCATAGTTATATATATGTTTAGTCTTACCATATTTATATTATGTGTTCAAGTCTTATCATAGTTATATTATGTGTTCAGTCTTATCATAGTTATATTACGTGTTAGTAGCACTGGTTACGGGGCACGCGCGCGAAGTTTGATAGCTACAGCTCATGGTAATGGCATGAGCAAGGTCGAATGCAGTTAGACGCATGGCTCGTCGCTGGCCAAATGAGGCACATTGCCACCATCTCTTTGCTCTCAGGGCTACAAATTTGATGGTGATATCACATGACAGACACATGCCAACACTGATACAGGCCCCTTGTTGTGACTTTTTTCCACTCGGTTGACGAAGTGTTGAGGGCTCATAGAGTCTGTCTTTGTTGGATGAGAAGCGTGGACAACATGAATCTCGAGAAAAAAACCATCTCTTGAAAGCGGTTTCCGGGGGAACGCCTCGTGACGGGCCCCACCAACCGTGTCCTACATAAGAACTGAAATCGAAATGCTTATCACGTTTCACGGAAACTGTTAGTTTTGTGCTCTTGCAACTTACATTAATTTGCAAATATGGAATGGAAATTGGCCGTGGTCCCTCAAGCCTTGTTTTAAAGCGCGACGAAATTGGGTTATTGCCGACAGTTTGGATACAGGTAAGGAGTCTGACCACATGTTACGCGACACGCGGACTTCGGAACGGGAAAACGCACGAAGACGTGATAGAGTTCGGCGCTTTGAGGTTCGGGGAACACAGGGGCCCGGCGGAGGAACGGCCGGACGAGCCCTTAACGGACGTGACTTCCAGACTTTTGCTGTGAGGACTACGCAAATTTGCATTGGGATCACAAACAACGGGGATGGACCTCGGCTAAATGGTGGGAAAACTTGTTTGAGTTTAGTGGGTTCCATGGGCCAGATCTCTCTGCATCTTTGTGTGCAAGAAATATAGTCCCTGACTGTTTACGCGATGGGATATTATTGCAGTGCTTATATATATATATTCATTCGTGGATGAAATAGCGTGTAAGGTTCAAATACACTCCTGACATCTGATTAAAGACAGGAAAGTCACTTGTGCAGGAAAGTGTCCTAACTTAAATAGCTTCACTAATCGTGGCTGACAAACGAATGGCCATACAAGGGTTTGTCTTTGGAATTTCATTTTACCCGCCGAGCTAGGCTAAAATAAATTTTTAATTGGTCTCCCTACGAAACATGAACTCCGCCCGTTTTACATTCAAAAACGATAGACGTGCTACAGTGTGATGTTTTTCCATGTTGGTGTATTAACTAAATCCAATCAGAAAACTCGGTCTGCATAAGACTTCCGTGATCACTTAATTACGGTGATCCATGGTGAACATTTTTTTTTTTTCACCTAAAGGTTTACCCAGACTCAAGCAGAACGGAGCATCCAGGGTGAGAGCTGTCCATTTCTATGTTTGATGTCCTGTGGTTTGGCCGTATGACGATGCGAGAAAGTATACGGCACATACGAATTCTAGAGTCCTATCTTGCACTCACACTAGCAGACACTACCAACTACATATACACATTCAATACATACAACTGACATAGTTTTCAACAATAAACATGTTATTAATTGTTGGAGGAAACTGTTGTCAGGGTATGTTATGAAGGATTGAGAGAGAGAGAGAGAGAGAGAGAGAGAGAGAGAGAGAGAGAGAGAGAGAGAGAGAGAGAGAGAGAGAGAGATAGTGTATAGAAGACAGAAGGGAGGAGTGTAGACAAAAGTCATTCAATAGTTCCAATAGTAGAAGGATATTAAAGGTGTGCTTGTCGAGTCCACTTTCCTCCAGGGACGACAAGCGACATTAAATGGTGGAGCAGCGGGATAACTAATAATAGTTGCCTAGCAGAGTAATACATAATACCCACATTAACTGGAGTGCAAGCGGGGTACTTCAACCGCATACGGATACTTGACTAGCGGGGTTTATGCATAGCAGGGTATTGGCATATTGGTACCTACATATTGGGATATACCTATGAGTATGCATATTGATGACTTTTAATGGAAGGATGTCCATGGGATATATGGTGCCATTACATTTATGTTAGAGACATTACATTAATGCTGGCGACTTTACAGTGAGAAAGAGCCAGACAGGACGAAAGTGGATAGGTGTTAAGACATATTACCTATTTGTGCACACTTTGACACGTCTACATAAGTCTTTATCCTAAATCTCATCTTGTGGTTGAGAGAGGGGTTGTGAGGTAATGTGTGGTGTCGTAGATAAATAATAATTAGATATACATAGGAGAAATTGATATAGGTTCTAATAGATTATCTGTTTATAATGAGTACTTCTTTACTGCCTTGAGGTGTCTTTACTCAGCCTGCTGACTTACCTTCTTTGAATATGGCCACTCATAAACCGGAGATGGAAGAATTGAGGGAAAGGGGTGAAGCGATGGGGTTGTCTGGACAAGCCCTATCAGAGTATATACAGGTGGTAGAAAGAGAGCGTTGTCAAGCAGAAAGAGAAGATCAAAAGGCAGAGCTAGGGCTCAGAAAGATGGAACAGGAGGCCAAGAGACTGGAAATGGAACAGGAGGCCAAGAAACTGGAAATGGAACGGGAGCCCAAGAGACGGAATGGAACAGGACAACAAGAGGTTGCAAGCAGAAGAAGCCAACAAGATAAGGGAACAAGAATACCGCATGCGAGAGCTAGAACTCAAAACACAAACTAAGGGTGGAATAGATGCAGCAGAAGGAAGTTCATCTTCACATGGTGCAACCCACATGGGTACCATGCAGTGAAGTTTCCCTTAGCGGTTTATGAAGAGTCGAAAGAACGCTTTGACCAGTACGCTAGTCGTTTCGAAGCAATCGCCACTGCTATGGGACTGGATAGAAGCAAATGGGCTCTTAAATTATCCCAGGGATTAAGGAGTTCGGGTTACGAGGTATACACACGCCTACCATCCAGGACATGAAAATAATTACGAGGAATTAAAAGCCGCTTTGATGAAGCATTATGAGATCACAGCACAAACGTATCGGAAGAAGTTTAGATCGTCAAGAAGAGAGCCGGGAGAGCTATTCGCCGCCTACAGTTTAAGGCTGAAATCATACCTCCAAAAATGGATAGATTTGGCAGAGTTCAAGCGGGACTATGAGAGTCTGGAAGAGCTCATGGTGGTCGACCAGATGCGCCAGCAAATGTCAGAACCACTGAAGACATTTTTAGGAGAACAAGGGGCGGAACGGCTGGATGTTGTGAATAAGCTGGCGGAAAGATTCGTAGAAGTCCATGGGGAAGCTAAAGAAACCAATATACCCACCACAAAAGGTCAGGAGAAACAAGACCGAAAGAAATGTAAAAACTGGGAAGGAGAAAAAGTGGAACCTTATATAAAGACGTCAATGGAGAGTTCAGAGAAGGTGAAGGAAGGAAACCAGAACACCTCGAATTCTCCAGCGAAACGACCGTGGTCTGAGAAGTGGTGTTCAATCTGCAAGTCGCCCTCTCATAACACAAAGGACTGCAGATCGAAACCGAAAAGTTATCACTTCGCGGCATGCCAAGTGATTCATAAGAAGGTGATCACAGACAAGGCTGAGGTCGGCGAAGAAGCTCTGACCAAAGAGAGCCCACGGAAAGTTTGGAAGGTAAAATGGTGCACACACTGCAGGTCGAAAACACATAATACTGTGGACTGCAGATGCAAGGAAAAGGTCGAGGAGATGGAAGACACTCCGGACCAAGAGAGACCACCTGTGCTTGAACTGATTAAAGTCAATGGCCAGCAGGTTGCTTGTCTCTACGATTCAGGTTTGGATGGGGAAGCTGTGATAGATGCCAGCCTGGTAAGCCCAGACCAACTTACAGGGGAGACCATAGAGATACAGCCGGCAATGAGGAGTGCTGTTACCATGACGCTGCCAATCGCCAAGGTGGAGATTAAGTCCAGGTACGTCACGGGCATTATTCCTGCGGCTGTATTAGCTGACTTCCCTATTCCCAGTGATCATTGGCACGAAATACGTGTCTTTTGGGGGTGCCCAAACAGCCAGCCCACAGGGGAGCAGTAACCAGTGGATCTCAAGGGAAGGAAAAAGAGGCAGAGACACTATGCGACAACTCAGTGATAGGGGAATTGCATACTGCCCAGAGGAAGGATACTACGTTGCGTCCTTGCTACAGGAAGCTGCAAAGAAGTGCTGAGCCACCAGAACGGGGACAGTACTTTCTGAGGAATCGGCTGCTTTACAGGAGAGCCGGGAAGAGGAGACAACCTGCACGAGCAGTGGGTGGTTCCAGAGACCCACCGTCCTCACATTCTTCAGAGTGGACACATCATAGCCGAGAATCGACATATGGGTGTCAGAGAGACATTGCAGCAAATTTCCGGCCATTATTGCTGGCCAGGAATGACCGGTGATGTACGCCGGTGGGTGAAATCTTGTTCAGAGTGCCAGAAAGCACCACCCAACAAGCTGGACTAAGAGTAAAATAGCTCTTAAGGTGGAAGACCAAGTGGAAGTATGGGGTCCAGAAGAGACTAATATACTCCAAGTAGGATGGAAAGGACCTTATCCTGTGGAAAAGGTGGTGTCCAAGAATACCTACGAAATCCGGATCGGGGAAGAACGGAAAAAGTCTCCCTAGGCATCTCCTTAGGAAATATGAGGAGAGATCAGAGAGCAAATCTTCGCACCTTATGGTGATGGCAGCCATTAAGAAAAAGGTTACAGTTCCAGACGAAGACCAGAGATCGCCAGTACTACATAGGAGGGCATATGGGAAAGTACGTGATAGGTCAGATTTACCCAACGAAGGAAGGAGGGAAATCACATGTCAGGGAAAGGACAAGAGTGAAACCTTCATTAGTAACCAAGTTCAGAAGGGGCGGGTAACGTCGGGAAAGGCGAGAAATACCCAGGACTCCAACCGAAGATTGGCTGACCATATCCAATATCGTCCCGAGATGGTCCTGGAAGCAAAAGTCCAGGAGGTTTGGGAAAGACGATTCTGTCCAACGCGGACGAGGCGGAACATCCCCAGAGGCAAAGCCTGGGGAAACCAAGAGAATATGGAGACAGTGTTACAGTCAGGATGGGACGATCCGTCTGTATTGTGAGCCGTCGCTTACGCAAGTCGAAAGTAGGTCGACAGGACGTACAGGAGCGATGTGCCAACACTAGTGTCTGTCATGAGTAGTATAGTAGGGCTGTCAGTGAGATCGCCTACTGGATGAGGAGGTGAGCCATGTGAGGATCCAGTCATATCATCAACACGTGATGTTCATAGCTACTTCGCAGAAGCTCAACGCACGGTGGATGTGATGGTCGTTGTTGCTGCAGCAGTACAACTTCACAGTGGAATACATCCCTAGGTAAGGAGAATGTAGGAGCGGATTTCTTATCTAGACATCCAACTCCAGAGGAAGAGGAATAGGTTGTAGGATCATAGGAATCAAAACTACAGTGAGGAAGAGTCGACGCGGTCAACTCTCTTAAGAGGGGGCCTATGTCGCGGGAAAACTGGTAGTTTAGTGCTTCCTTGATAACTTACTATAAAACTACAATGTAGGAGGAGGGTTAACAATCGAGTACTTCAATCTGAGATGAGGATAAATTAAAGGTTACTGACCGACAGTATAAAATAGGATACAATGTGAGGAGTCATTGACCCTCGACTTCAACGGACAAAACAACACGGAGACAGCGGGTTGGGGAACCAACGGGGGAAACACACGAAGTCGCTGATCAAAGGGTTAAAACTGATTGATCTGCGAGCGTATGGAGAATCGGGGAGAACGGAGCAAACACGAGACGGAGCGCCACTAACCAATACGTGATTTCACCGCCTTTTGATGTGAAGGATACGGAAAAATACGATTGTTGATGTAAGTGACATCAAAAGTCAACGGAAACTTGGACACTCGGTATAATTGGGTGGACAACTTGTTTTGGACTTAGTGTGTGTTCCCAAACTGCGCAGAGATATCTATGCATCCTGTGTGTGGAAAGAAATTATAGTCCCCTGATTGTTTACGGCAATGGGATATTAGTGCATATGTGCTTATCTATATTTCAATTCCTGGATGAACATAGAAGTGCTTATGTGCGGAGAGATTTCAATTCTTGGATTTACATAATTATATATATAAGGTTCAAATACACCTCCTGACATGCTCAGCAAAGTTTAAAGACAGTAAAGTCACTTGTGCAGGGAAAGTTGTCACTAGAGCAAATTCAACATAGCCATTCACTAATAGTGGGCTAAAATAACGAATGGCAAGGAACAGGGTCTTGTGAAAACCGTTGAAAGAAATTTCAGTTATACAAGCAGAGCGAAATAGGCTAAAATATATTTTAATTGGGTACTCACCTAAAAGAAACATTGAAGAACTCCAGAACGTTTTTACATGTATTCAAAACACTGATAGACAGTGCTAGACAGTGGTGATGTGTTTTCCATGATGGATTTATTAACTAAATAATAATCAAAGAACACTCGGTCTAGGCATAAGACTTACCGTGATCACATTAATTTACGGTGATCCAGTGGTGAACAGTTTTTTTTTCAAATAACGGATTTACCTCCAGACTCAAGCAGAACGGAGCATCCAGGGTGAGAGCTGTCCATTTCTATGTTTGATGTCCTGTGGTTTGGCCGTATGACGAGGCGAGAAAGTATACGGCACATACGAATTCCAGAGTCCTATCTTGCACTCACACTAGCAGACACTACCAACTACATATACACATTCAATACATACAACTGACATAGTTTTCAACAATAAACATGTTATTAATTGTTGGAGGAAACTGTTGTCAGGGTATGTTATGAAGGATTGAGAGAGAGAGAGAGAGAGAGAGAGAGAGAGAGAGAGAGAGAGAGAGAGAGAGAGAGAGAGAGAGAGAGAGAGAGAGAGAGAGAGTGTATGGAAGACAGAAGGGAGGGGTGTAGACAAAAGTCATTCAATAGTTCCAATAGTAGAAGGATATTAAAGGTGTGCTTGTCGAGTCCACTTTCCTCCAGGGACGACAAGCGACAGACGTAGACAGTCAAACTTTTGTGTTTGTTCAATCAATCAATCAATCAATCATGTGCCATGCCAGAACATTTGGACGTGTTTTGAGAAGAAATAAATTAGAGAACTTGGTGACAATTGGCAAGATCGAGGGGAAGAGAACAAGGGGAAGACAGAAGTAAATACCTGGATGGTTTGGCCACGTGGCATGGTCGAGACAGAAACACGGAGCTGATCCACGACTCTGGTGATCAAGTGAAATGGCGAATCATGACCGCCCATGCTTACCGGTATGGTACGTGATGGATGGATGGAGTAGGTTTCTTTACTTTTAGGTTAATTAGTCGTTAGTTAGTCGTGGTTGTTGCAACTTCACGGCTCAGTGTCGGCCCATTATGCTCCGTTCCTCTGTTCCTGTGCCAGTGAATATCGCACAAAATACTCCTTATTGCCCTATGTGAAAAATGGAACAGACAGTTTTATGTGTGAGCACCAGAAGGCGATTGATTGATTGATTTAGGAACCGACATCACAGCATTCGGGACATTCCCATAAGCGCTCCGTCCCCATCCTCAGCAGCCAGCGAAGAGTTCCAACCAGAAGGCGAATGGTGAACTGGTCGCTAGATGTCGAGAGAGACGACCACAATCATACCTGTTTGCACGAGTACCCCCGTCAGGCAGAGAAAGGGCAGGCTACAACAACTCACGGACATACAAGGACAGAAAGCTCAAGCACACCCAGCACAACAATCTCCGTGTGAGGACTAATCGACACACGGCAACCCGGGCATGCTGTGTGTAGTACACTTGGTCTCCAGGAAGTGATTCAGCGAATGCCAAGCAGGAAAGTGATCAGCCTTAGTATGAAACCAAAGAAGCTCCTCCTTCTTATCCTTTTCTTCTTTTTCCCCTTCTCCTTCTCCTTCCGCTTCCTCTTCCCATTCCCCTTCCCCTTCCTCTTCTCATTCCCCTTCCCCTTCCCTTTCTCCTTCCCCTTCCGCTTCTCCTTCCCCTTCCCCTTCCCCGTCTTCTTCCCCTTCTCCTTCCCCTTCCCCTTCCCATTCTCCTTCCCCTCCCCCTTTTTCTCCTCCTTCTCCTCCTTCTCCTGCTCCTTCTTCTTCTTCTTCTTCTTCTTCTTCTTCTTCTTCTTCTTCTTCTTCTTCTTCTTCTTCTTCTTCTTCTTCTTCTTCTTCTTCTTCTTCTTCTTCTTCCTCTTCTTCTCCTCCTCCTCCTCCTCCTCCTTCTTCTTCTTCTTCTTCTTCTTCTTCTTCTTCTTCTTCTTCTTCTTCTTCTTCTTCTTCTTCTTCTTCTTCTTCTTCTTCTTCTTCTTCTTCTTCTTCTTCTTCTTCTTCTTCTTCAAAACTAGAAACATAATAATTGAAATCACAGATAACTGACGTTTCCTCCCTGTTCTCTAAAGCAAACTGATGTCACGAGAACATTGATGTCAACATGAGTTAACATACCCGCACACGAATATTTATCCCACATATATCGGTACTACATAAACATTTGGATTCTCGACTATGACATGGAATTCGTGCACTGCGCTGATATTCTACTTGAAGTCTCTATTTGAGATACTGGAGGAATCCGCTGGCACGAAAAGAGTCCCATCAAACTCCAGAAAGAAAGTCAACGACTTGGCACGGATGAAGTACCCGATCGAATTCAAAAAGAGAAAATCAAAATAGAGTTTGAGCAGAAACGATTGGCAGAAAAGACAATTTGATTTTGACGGACAGGAAGTGAGTGTCAGATAATGAATGAGTGATGCAAGGCCGCGAGAAATAAATGCATGAAGAATGAATGAGTGCGGGTATTATAGCGGGCATTGAGGAGAGTGAGAGAGGGCGGAGAAGGTGAGGAAGAGGATTCTGGGGGATAATTGAGGATTGATTCATCAAATCTGGAAACAGCGTGATTTGCTGGAAATTTGGGAAATAGACAATCTTAGAAAGGCAGACAAGGGAACATATGGACAGACAGATTGATTGACAAGTAGACATACGGACGGACAGATACATGGACATGCAAACGGAGGGATAGACTAACAGGCAGGCAAGCAGGCAGGTAGTCAGATACACAAGTGGGTTAACGGACAGTCAGAGACACAGGGGCAGACAGATAAATATCGTCTTTCCCAGAAAATAAGACCGGGTCTTATATTAATTTTAGCTTTAAAAATGCAATAGGGCTTATTTTCGGGGGATGTCTTATATTTGTTTCCCCAGATACAAAAATCTACATTTATCTTCTTCTTCTTCTGCGTTCATCCGGAGTGTTTTTATTTATTTATTTATTTATTTATTTTCCAGATGTAATTGCGGTGTGTTTTGTTATGCACCCTTGGGCCAAAACCTTTAGGCCACCACGTCCGACTTTAACGTGCGTTTTAAAAAAAAACCAGGTTAGCATTCCTGGGAATCTACATTTATTAAAGTACAGAATTCTACATTTATTCAAATACTGTCATGGCATCTTCATATTTAACACGAGTGACGTATTGAATTATGAACCACATCCGTTCATAAGCAAGTGTGCAGCAGTGGTGTCTGTACTCCGACTGGCCATTCGGCAACAAGTCTCTCATTCTAGCTGACGATCTTACCCAGGGCTTATTTTAGGTGCAGGTCTTATATTTAAAAAAAAAACATCCTGACAAAACAGGCTAGGGCTTATTATAGGGGCAGGTCTTATTTTCGGGGAAGTACGGTAGACAGACAGACAGACAGAGAGACAGATAGACAGAGAGACAGATAGACAGACATGGACAGACAGACATGGACAGACAGCCAGACAGACAGACGGACGGACGGACGGACGGACGGACGGACGGACGGACGGACGGACGGACGGACGGACAGACAGACAGACAGACAGACAGACAGACAGACAGACAGACAGACAGACAGACAGACAGACAGAAATACAACCAGGTAATACTCAGCTGGCTGCAAGAGTATTCGTATTCTTAAGAGCAACAACACTTAATTTTACTCTTCCCATTCAGGACTATTCCTTACTACTACGTGTACGGGCGAATAAACCATCACGCATCTCTCACGCATCTCTCACGCATCTCTCTCTCTCTCTCTCTCTCTCTCTCTCTCTCTCTCTCTCTCTCTCTCTCTCTCCACATCTCTCTATACCCCCACACCAAACACACACACACACACACACACAATTTATGGTTTCCTGGATCCAGCTTACGCAATGAAATAGAATCTAATAAAATGCAATGAGCCCTGTTCCACACCTCGAGTAGTATTGAGTATGTTGTGCCAGCACCGTGCTGTATAAACTAATGGTAACACGATGAGTTATGTGGCAAATGTCACACCGGCCACCTTTATTCCCCAGAATATTTCCTGGTACCAATTTTAGGCTGGGGTGACCTGAGTGGCCAGGTACATTTTCAAAAACAATTCCTAATCTCGAGAAAGATTCGAACTCATGAACACCAAGTCGGCAGGCAAGCATGCAGGCCACTACACTTCCGCCACTTCGTAGGACATGGAGGTATCATCAATTATCGAGACCGAGTAAGAAATGATGATATCGGACTGACAGTGGTATCAACACCTTGTGCCACATTTGCTGAAGGCAGAAGATCAAAATGGCTCGGCCATCTCGTTAGAATGGTAGACTATCAGCTGCCAGCACTGGCGTTACACCAAAGAAGATCTGATATGGGGGAACGAGGAAGGCTCAAGAAGATGATGAATTGACGACAACAAAGACATTGTATAATTACTGGACATTACACAATCCAGTGCTACTCCCCGCGAGGCTTGCCGTGGAAGATGATGATGATGATCAGTTAGTTATTCATAACTTCAAGTTGTGCGAGTTTTGTTTTATTCGCTTGTGAAGAAATACGACATCTAGCACACCCTGCCCACCCTCTGCTTCCAGCGTCAACCGGTTAGGAGGCTGAGTGTTTTCAACCGGTCTGATTTATCGTTTCGTTTAGTCCGAGGTTCCCAAGTTATTTGCTAGTGGCCCTTACATTTGTTTTCCGCATATCCTTTACAGGACATCGCTGTCAACAGCAGCATCTTTCAGCTGTCTGTTGATTTCTTGGCAAGATTACGCTCAGTAGTTTGCCATTGCTTTCTGAGCGGCCAGCTCAGTTATCCCGCAAGTCACCAGCGGGGGTCGAACCGCTTCCAGCTCTCGTCCGCTACGAGACTCTGCGTGATAAACTGGATTAAGGAGAAAGTGTTGTAACCCCTCGGCCAGAGAGACCGGCGCCCTTACATTAATAGACAGATATATTAGCAGACTGTGATAGATAGACAGACATTAACAGAATGTGAGACAGACAGACTGGCAGGCAGGCAGGCAGACAGAAAGACAGGTTATAGATTACAGCCAGGCTGACAGACAAATATCAGATGACAAACTGACAAAGAGATGAACAGACAAATATCAGATGATAAACAGACAAACAAATGGACAGACAAATATCAGATGATAAACTGACAAACAGATGGACAGACAAAAAGACAGGCAGATGGGCTGATAGACAGGCGGATAGAGAAAAAGACAGACAAACAATGGAGATACACGGATGTGTGGACATATAGACAGATAATCAGCAAATATACAGACAAGCAAACAGACGGACAAATAGACAGATAATAGGCTTATAAACAGATAAGCAGACCGACCGACAGACAGACAGACAGACAGACAGACCGACCGACAGACAGACAGACAGACAGACAGAATCTGTGTGTGCGCGTAGGTGCGTGCATATGTGTGTGTATGTGTAGGGGGAGACTGTTAAGAGGTTGGCGTCCTCTTTGGGTTCAAAAGTTGCCTGGTCCGAATGTCAGCATAGAGCTGGGAATGTTTACAAGCATCAGTTGTGTCTATTAACTTCATGCACCCCCTGACCTCTGGGATAGTGTGATCGGGAGCCTAGCCTTCTCGGAAAAGGGCCAAAAACAGGAGGTCCTGTGTGCAGGTTGTGTACGTTACAGATCCCACGACAGTTTGGACATCGCAAAGAGTAGGCCGTAAAGTCGCAACCGTGGAAAATTCTTCTTCTTCTTCTGTACTTTATGATATAGAATAGCATAGGTCTTAAGCCAGCTCACGCCAAACCGTCGTATCTTTTGTTATTTCCTGCATGTCCGTTGTCACAGTCCGATGTTACACTTGTATAGAAGATAACACATGTAAAATAGTTAAATGTATAATAGAATATAGGTAGACAATGACCGACAGAATAGATTACGGTAGTCACTGATATAATAGGAAACACTGGGAGTGCTTCGGTATTCACGGCTCATGGGCGTAGAATCTATTTCAGTCAGTTCACGATTCTGTGGAATCCACTTTTTTATGAGAGCGGCTGGACTCTCGCAGTCGGCAGAACTGGAGATCCAGATCCGGAAAGGGAATTCTAATTTCGTTAGGCCTGGGATAGAGTTTATAATCATAGGAATATATTAGCTTTTAAATTATCAGTCAGTAAAATAGATGGTTATATAGCGTTGGTAATTTTTATCGTTAAATGCCACTATCTATTACCGATTAGAGAGTATGGTGTTCAGCTTGTTTAGGCGTATGTTGCAATCGGAAATATGCATGCTTTTAAAAGTCAAATTTTTGTAGGTCTATCTGTCCCACGCCACAGAAACTGAATATTCCGGAATCGAACCCTCAACCTTCGGACTACTTCGCCACGGAGACTCCCCTATTAACTCGGAGTTAAAAAGCGGCTGGGCCCTGAAGCGCCAAACAGTGGCCACAGCACGTGCAAGTTCCGTATTTATGTGATTCCGTGAGTGTTTTGCGGTTCGTGTCATTGTTCTGTTGTCTTTGTAGCATTATAGTTATAGTTACTGATTGTGTGAAAAATGTCTCGTCTTCGTACACCCACCTGATATTACTAATCTCCGAATAAAATGCCCTTCTCCATTTAATTTCAGTTTTCTTACTTCGTTTGCCGTGTGGGTTCCAGTGAAAGAGCTTTCTAGTAACACGATCTTCAGGTTTTCTCAATGCTTGTCTTATCCAGCAACAGCGCCTTTTCCGGACCTCTTAATTCGCTGAAATCTGTGGACAGTTGTTGTCTCGTCTTCTATAACCTGTGTGCTTCTAGTATAGATACATACTTTAGGATCCTCGATGGTTATACAGAGTTCGTTCTCTGTACAAAGATTATCCATGTGAGATTTATGGGGGGGGGGGGGGGGGGGACGGACTGCGACGCTTGGCCCTGCCTGCACTCAGCCCCGTCTAGAAAGAGAATGCATGCCTATATAGGCGAGCGTTTATGTCTGGCTGTTTGTCTGCGTGTATGCCTGAATGTCTGTCTGCGTGTATGCCTGGCTGTCTGTGTGCGTAAATGCCTGGCTGTTTGTGTGCGTGTATGCCTGGCTGTTTGTGTGCGTGAATGCCTGGCTGTCTGTCTGCGTGTATGCCTGGCTGTTTGTGTGCGTAAATGCCTGGCTGTTTGTGTGCTTGTATGTATTATGCTGCTTCTTTTCCTTCTCTTCTTCCTCCTACACCTTCTCCTCAATGATGTGTGTATGTGTGTGTAGATTCGAATCTGCAAGGAGGCGGATGCTTAAAATCGACCTGTGCTCTGAGGTCAACAGAGGTTAAAATGGGTACCAGGAAAAGTCTAGGGAAGTAAACACGGCCCGACCACAACACGCACCTTGGGCCGGTTGGTCTATACAACTGTGAGTCGAGCACCATATACTCAATGCATATTAAAGTGTATAAAGGGGGCCATTTACTTTACGTGTATGTGTCTGTATGCATGTTTATGTGTGCGAGTATGTATATTTCCGTGTGTATGTGTGCCAGTATGCGCATCTCCATGTGTATATATGCCAGTATGTACATTTACATGTGTATGTATATGCTTGCATATGCATGTGCGCGTACTTGAGTATATGTGTGTGTATGCGTGTGATTTGAAACGGGGGGAACTGCCCCATTCAACACTGAAATAACCAACATTGTGTGTCGCTAGAAAGGACATTTTCCCAGACGTAAATAAAATACCAATGCAGCCAGAGTGTTGTGATCAATAATCCGTGCAAACTGAGGCGACTGTATCCGCGTTCACAGAGATATGTTTGTTGCCTCCGCAGGGTTTTCTGTCTTCTACTTGTTCTCATTCTGCTTCTTATCTTCATTCTAAATGTATGGGGTTCTGCTTCTTATCTTTATTCTAAATGTATGGGGTTCTGCTTCTTATCTTTATTCTAAACAGATTCTTGTTTTCTACATCAGCGTCTTCGTGTTCCTGTTCTTCTTCTTCCAACTTCTCCTCCTCCTTCTCCACTGCTTCTTCGTCTTCCTTCTTGTGTCTTCGTCTGCCTTCCTCTTTTTCCTCATTCTTCCCTCTTCCTTTTTCTTCTTCTTTCTTCTTCGTCTTCCTTCCTCTTCTTTCTCATTTTTCCCTCTTCCTTTTTCTTCTTCTTCTTCCTTCTTTGTCTTCCTTCTTTTTCTTCCTCCTTCCTTCTTTCTCCTTCCTCCTCCTCCTCCTCCTTCTTCTTCTTCTTCTTCTTCTTCTTCTTCTTCTTCTTCTTCTTCTTCTTCTTCTTCTTATTATTATTATTATTATTATTATTCCTCTTCTGCTTCCGTCCAGAACCCAACTGAACATACGCGCTCAACCATTTTACTGTATGCCCTCCTCTCCCCTATACCCCCCCCCCCCCCCCCGGTTACCCAAGCTTCTGTCATCAGTCTCCCGTATTGTTCATCCATGCATTTCATTCCTTGATCTTTTCTGACAGTTATATTTCTTTTCTGGTGACTTACGAATGTAGCAGTGACGTTTTCTATGGTTTTGGGTAGCCAGATCTTCCTTGGCACGTCTTTACCCCACACCGCGTAGGTTACAATATTACTGCTCTTTGCTTCTCTTTTCCAGCAACGCTTAGGGGCTGTATATCAATAGGTAATACAATATGTTTACATAGCAGCTAAAGTAATCGTAAAATAACAGCGAAGCAATGTTAAACTGTCTGATACTTGGGTATACTTGCAGGAGCTTTAGTGATTCATGCAATCCGAGTGGAGAATAAATATTACATAGACTCCAACAACTGGCCGAGACTGACATGTGACGTCGATATTTGAGATAGGCTATTATATTCATATAACAGACCCGTAGGATTCGTCTTCCTCTTATTCTTCGTTCGTCTAACATTTCCTGGTTTGTTTTGGACGTAATTGTGGTGTGTCAATTTACATCAGAGCTGCGATATTTGGGCCTTTCAGCCGAAGCCGACATCTTCGGGTGTTTGTTGCCTGGGTTAGTCTTTCCGGCTGTTCCGTAGGGAGTTTCCTATGAATTATAGAACAATACAGACACAGACAATTGATAGATAGGCATATTAGAAGACTGTGAGACTGTCAGGCTGGCAGGCAGGCAGGCAGGCAGGCAGGCAGGCAGGCAGGTTATAGATTATAGTCAGGCTGACAGACAAGCTGACATACAAAAAGCAGATGATAAACTGACAAACAGATGGACACACAAATAAACAGGCAGATGGGCTGATAGAGAGACGGATAGAGAGAAATACAAACAGGCAGACGTTAGAGACAAAAGGATGTATGGTCAGACAGACGGACAGACAGGCAGATAATGTACATACAGACCAGCAGACAGACAGACTGACAGACAGGCAGAGAGAGAATGCCGAATGAGACAGAAAGGCACTGATGACGATCAACTTAATAACAAAATATAAAACAGACGAATGTGGAGCACGGACATGGTAATAGTGCCACTGCTACAATAAAATCTACGTATACGTGTATTTAAAACAATCACATTAGTTTTATATTTATTTCTCTAGAAGTTGCCACAGAAAATACGCGAAGAAGAAAGCGGAAGAATGACACATTACCTGTGTGAATTTCCCGAACAGAAACTCCCAAACTAGTGAAATCAAACCAGCCTGACAGAACTTCACACAGCCAAACTTGCTAAGCACTTCCAGTATTGATTGATCCACAGTGACCGCCCGTCGTTGGCGATGCTGTGATCTCAGACGGCCCTAAGAGCTAACTGACAACTACCTGTAACAGATGATAATGACGATCCGTTGTGTGACCAACACCGCGCGTGGAAATGTCCGTGAACCGCTTCGCGACATAACTGTTAGATCGGTGGTTCTCAACCTTTTTTGGCCAGTGCCCCCCATCACCATATTTTCAGAACGTCATTCTCTCTCTCTCTCTCTCTCTCTCTCTCTCTCTCTCTCTCTCTCTCTCTCTCTCTCTCTCTCTCTCTCTCTTCTCTCATTTGGGTTGGGCGGATGCGGCTTTTGGACCTGCTGCACTAGCCCGTTGATCGGATGCTGCTTTGGGCGTTTATGCTGCTCTTGTCTGCGTGTATGCCTGGCATGTCTGTCTGCGTGTATGCCTGGCTGTCTGTGTGCGTGTATGCCTGGCTGTCTGTGTGCGTGTATGCCTGGCTGTTTGTGTGCGTATATGCCTGGCTGTTTGTGTGCGTGTATGCCTGGCTTTCTGTGTGCGTGTATGCCTGGCTGTTTGTGTGCGTATATGTATTATGCTTCTGCTTTTCCTCCTCGTCTCCCTCCTTCACCTCCACCTCAATGATGTGTGTATGTGTCTGTAGATTCGAATCTGCAAGGAGCCGGATGCTTAAAATTGACCTGTGCTCTGAGGTCAAGAGAGGTTAAAATGGGTACCAGGCAAAGTCTAGGGAAGTAAACACGGCCCGACCACAACACGCACCATGATCAGATTGGTCTCTACAACTGTGTGTCGAGCACCATATTCACACTTTACTTATATGTGTCTGTATGCATGTTTATGTGTGCGAGTATGTGCATCCCTGTGTGTATGTGTGCCAGTATGTGCATCTCCATGTGTATGTATGCCAGTATGTACATTTACACGTGTATGTATGTTTGCATATGCGTGTGCGCGTACTTGGGTATATGTGTGTGTATGCGTGTGATTTGAAGCGGGGGACTGCCCTATTCAACACTGACGTAGACAACATTGTGTGTCGCTAGACATGACATTTTCCCAGACGTAAATAAAATACCAATGCAGCCAGAGTGTTGTGATCAATAATCCGTGCAAACTGAGGCGACTGTATCCGCGTTCAGAGAGATATGTTTGTTGCCTCCGCAAGGTTTTCTGTCTCTACTTGTTCTCATTCTGCTTCTTATCTTTGTTCTAAATGTATGGGGCTCTGCTTCTTATCTTTATTCTAAATGTATGGGGTTCTGCTTCTTATCTTTATTCTAAACAGATTCTTGTTTTATACATCAGCGTCTTCGTGTTCCTGTTCTTCTTCTTCCCACTTCTCCTCCTCCTTCTCCACTGCTTCTTCGTCTTCTTTCTTGTGTCTTCGTCTGCCTTCCTCTTTTTCCTCATTCTTCCCTCTTCCTTTTTCTTCTTCTTTCTTCTTCGTCTTCCTTCCTCTTCTTTCTCATTCTTCCCTCTTCTTTTTTCTTCTTCTTCTTCCTTCTTCTTCTTCCTCCTTCCTTCTTTCTCCTTCCTCCTCACCCTCCTCCTTCTTCTTCTTCTTCTTCTTCTTCTTCTTCTTCTTCTTCTTCTTATTATTATTATTATTATTATTATTATTCCTCTTCTGCTTCCGTCCAGAACCCAACTGAACATACGCACGCTCTCAAACATCTTACTGTATGCCCCCCTCTCCCCTATACCCCCCCCCCCCCCGGTTCCCCAAGCTTCTATCATCTGTTTCCCGTATTGTTCATCCATGCATTTCATTCCTGGATCTTTTCTGACAGTTATATTTCTTGTCTGGTGACTTATGTAGCAGTGATATTTGCTGGTGTTTTGGGTAGCCAGATCTTTCTTGGCACGTCTTTATCCCACACTGCGTAGGTTACAATATTACTGCTCTTTGCTTCTCCTTTCCAGCAACGCTTATGAGCTGTATGTCAATAGGTAATACAATATGTTTACATAGCAGCTAAAGTAATCGTAAAATAACAGCGAAGCAATGTTAAACTGTCTGATACTTGGGTATGCTTGCAAGAGCTTTAGTGATTCATGCAATTCGAGTGGTGTACATAATGTAACACAACATGTAACATAGACTCAAAGAACTGACTGAGGCTGATATGTGACGTCGATATTTGAGATAGGCTCTTATATTCATATAACAGACCCGTAGGATTCGTCTTCCTCTTATTCTTCGTTCGTCTAACATGTTTTGATTTGTTTTGGACGTAATTGTGTTGTGTCATTTTACATCAGAGCTGCGATATTTGGGCCTTTCGGCCGTACCTGTCGATTTCTTCCGGTGTTTGTTGCCTGGGTTAGTCTTTCCGACTGTTCCGTAGGGAGTTTCCTATGAATTACAGAACAATAGAGACACAGACAATTGATAGATATAGGCATATTAGAAGACTGTGAGACTGTCAGGCTGGGTGGCAGGCAGACATAAAGACATGTTATAGATTATAGTCAGGCTGACAGACAAGCTGACAGACAAGCTGACAGACAAAAGGCAGATGATAAACTGACAAACAGATGGACACACAAATAAAAAGGCAGATGGGCTGATAGAGAGACGGATAGAGAGAAAGACAAACAGGCAGACGATAGAGACAAAAGGATGTATGGACAGACGGACAGACAGACAGATAATGTACATACAGACAAGCAGACAGACAGATTGACAGGCAGGCAGAGAGAGAATGCCGAATGAGACAGAAAGGCACTGATGAGGATCAACTTAATAACAAAAACTACACCAGACGAATGTGGAGCACGGACCTGATAATAGTGCCACTGCTACAATAAAATCTACGTATACGTGTATTTAAAACAATCACATTAGTTTTATATTTCTCTAGAAGTTGCCACAGAAAATACGCGAAGAAGAAAGCGGAAGAATGACACATTACCTGTGTGAATTTCCCGAACAGAAACTCCCAAACTAGTGAAATTAAACCAGCCTGACAGAAATTCACACAGCCAAACTTGCCAAGCACTTCCAGTATTGATTGATCCACAGTGACCGCTTGTCGTTGGCGATGCTGTGATCTCGGACGGCCCTAAGAGCTAAGAGCTAACTACCTGTAACAGATGATAATGACGATCCGTTGTGTGACCAACACCGCGCGTGGAAATGTCCGTGAACCGCTTCGCGACATAACTGTTAGATCGGTGGTTCTCAACCTTTTTTGGCCAGTGCCCCCCATCACCATATTTTCAGAACGTCATTCTCTCTCTCTCTCTCTCTCTCTCTCTCTCTCTCTCTCTCTCTCTCTCTCTCTCTCTCTCTCTCTCTCTCTCTCTCTCTCTCCCCTTTCGTATTTTCTACCTAAACATTTGGCCCGTGCCCCCTTCACCATATTTTCAGAACGTCATCCTCCCCCTTTTCGTTTTTCCTACCTAAAAATCCCGCCCCGCCCCTACACAGTATACGTAATAATGGAAGCTAAATTTAATAGCACATACTAAAACATGTCTAGACGTCCACATAAAACATGATTTGTGGGTCTACTTACTTTATAAATTGAATTTTAGAAGGGTGAGACGTACAGAACCGTACAGTATGAAGGGAAAAACAATATCAAGTAATAGGTTCTTGTATTAACGCGATCTTGAAATAATCGTAATTCCCCCCCCCGCCCCCCCCCCCCCCCCCCAATCGAAACCCTAAAATTCCCCCTGGGTCCCCACCGGTTGAGAACCACTGTGTTAGATCTTGTATTTCTGAGACATCCCGGGTCAGTTGGTTCGTCGCCGTTTCTGGAGTAACATCTCATGTACCCCGGAATTATTTTCAGGGCGACAGCGCTTTTAACTCACTGCTTATTCATTTTGAAATCAATTTCTTTTGCATTTTGAAATTTTGTCGCTTTATGTAACTATTTAGGTAGTTTTCCTTTTCTTCTTCTTCTTCTCTCCACACCCTTATTTCTCCTTCCTCGGCCTCCTCCTTCTTCTCCTTCTCTTTCCCTGCCCTTCTTCTCGCCCACATCCCTTTCTTTCCGTTTCCTCTCCACCCATTCCTTCTTCTTCCCTACCATTCTTCTTCTTCTTCTTGTTTCTCTTCCTCTTCCCTCCTTCTCATCGTCCTTCTTCTTCTTCTTCTTCTTCTTCTTCTTCTTCTTCTTCTTCTTCTTCTTCTTCTTCTTCTTCTTCTTCTTCTTCTTCTTCTTCTTTTTCTTCTTCTGCTGCAGCTGCTACTGTTGCCTCCTCCTCCTCTTCCTCCTCCCCATCCTCCTCCTTCGTCGTCGTCGCTGTCGCTGTCGTCGCTGTCGTCGCCGTCGCCGTCTTCTTCTTCTTCTTCTTCTTCTACTTCTTCTTCTTCTTCATCTTCATTCTTCTTCTTCTTCTTCTTCTTCTTCTTCTTCTTCTTCTTCTTCTTCTTCTTCTTCTTCTTCTTCTTCTTCTGCTGCTGCTGCTGCTCCCTCCCCCTCTTCTTCTTCTTCTTCTTCTTCTTCTTCTTCTTCTTCTTCTTCTTCTTCTTCTTCTTCTTCTTCTTCTTCATGTCATGAAAATCACCGTGGATTAACCAGTTGAGGATAATACAGGCAATCTGCGTAACGGCATGTTTGCAGGGCCACAATTGTTTTTTTTTAAACAATACAGTAAAACAAGTCGGATCCAAGCAGAAGTGCCCGGCTCGGGAGAGAAAACAGTCCGTTTGTCATTTAGAATTTCCCGACATCAAACGAAATGGCGGCTTTGCTTGTCACCACATGACAGAAAGTTGTGGGCTTGTTATTGGGAACATTGGGACACCTGCAGGACATCAACAACGTCACGTGAACAATTCAAGGCTGTTTGCCAAAAAACATGATTGGGGGAGACAGTGTAACTCAAACAGTTGATTTAGGCGGACGTGCTTTGGCACTGCAGTTATGGATTGGAATAATGTCTACCGTGTGCGAATTAAGTGAATTTAATTTTACACGTGCCTGTCATGGCAAATGTAGATGTGATTTGATAGAACTGCAGTGTTGCCTAAGGTAGTTCATATTGTATAATTAGTCCTAATTAATTTAGGCAGTAGCATGGTTGAAACTAGCTAGAGTAGTGAAGCTATAATTAACTCTGTTAGTTGAAAATAGAGTAGTGAAGTGTTGATAAGCTCTACTAGTTGAGAATTGAGTAATGGGGGATAATTGGGATCTTCCAGTGGGTGCTCCCTGGTGGGGGGGGGGGGGGGGGGGGTTCCGCACGCTGTTTGTTGTTTTTTTTCTTCTTGTTTTGGCCTGATGAAAACCTATGTGTTCAGTTCATCTGTCCCTGACAGAGTTAGGTTCACTGTATTTTTCTGAGCCAGGCCGATGGCCCACGATCATCTAATAAAGATCAGTGACGGGGAGGCTATCACCAGTTGTATTATATATTTTA
Organism: Cepaea nemoralis; assembly: GCA_014155875.1. Classification (NCBI taxonomy): domain Eukaryota; kingdom Metazoa; phylum Mollusca; class Gastropoda; order Stylommatophora; family Helicidae; genus Cepaea; species Cepaea nemoralis. The sequence goes on from JACEFZ010010129.1 coordinate 46,530, forward strand.
CAGGTTCCCTCTGGTTGGGATGAAGAACACAGAACCATTGAAAAATCAGATACCGGATAATTTTTGGTGCAGGAAGATTGGCCAGCAACTTTCTCAATGAGCCTATGCTAGAAGAAGTTGATAAACATTGCTCGGTGGAGCTGAATGGTATAAGTATCCCACATGATAAATATCGAGAACATTACTAAGAAGATTTCACACTACCTATGGATAGCAACATAGTAATGGGTTTTGATTTTCATACCATTCGTGAACACACCAGTGGTGATGGATGTTCAGTCCACTTATTACTAGAGCAGTAGGGACTGATGTTTACATTATATGAAACCAAAACATTAGAGAGTGGTTGTTCCACGTATCAAGGAAATCATAACTTTAAGACAATATCTAGAAAAATAAAGAAATCTATTTGAGTCTAGATACAATGACTGTTTTAGAGTGAGAACTGTAGAACATTTCGCAAGAAGGAAAACGTCATGTTCATGGGACAGTGTTCCATTTTTTTCACTGCGCAGGAATTGTGAGGACTCAGTTTCTACAAACTATTAGGAACAGTTTTTTTTTAGGAACAAATAGTATCGTTCCCGGACTGTAGATTTGAATGGGAATCAGATCTCATGGTCATCAGAGCTCCTGGAGGAGGACATGTCTGGAGGGAAGGACACGGCATTTGGTGAGGTCCATTGTGCTGATTCTTGTGATGTCGTGTAGTCCTTGCCATGATGAGTGGACTCTGATCATGAACTTTGTGGTCTGACCTATACATTTACATTAGAATACACGACACACATTTTCTTCGCATACACGTCTCATCTACATTACACTTTTCTTTTAATAAATTAATCTTTATTAATTTTTAGAAGCAAGGGTTGTTGAATATGTTGCGTTGGGGAAGTATGAGAGGGAGCATAGTACGACAGTGAGATAGAGAGAGGAAAAGGTGTCCATGAACCGAAGGAGTGTGTTGGACGGAAGCTGGTGGATTCTCCAGGATATTGAAAAAGGGGGAAAAATATAATGTGGGTGTTGACTCCCCTCACTCCAGGGACGACACTTCATCATCATCATCTTCAATTGGAGTATATGCACTCAAGGAACCCATGCCAAACCATCCTACTTTCTCTCCAACAGCCCCCTCCACGTCCTCCCAATATTATTCATCTCTCCCTGCAATTCTTTTCTCCGCGTGACTTTAGGTCTCCCACTGTTTCGTTTGCTTTGTGGGTTCCAGACCAGAGATCGTCTAGTTATATAATCCTCAGGTTCTCGCAATGTGTGCCCTGATAAGCCCCGGTGTGTTATGGCTTTGAACTGTCGAGGAACATAGCCCGCGGCATGTGGAAAGCGTGAATGAATTGTGGGGTCAGACTTCGGCAGATGTGTATCCGGAAATGATAACGACCAACGGTAGGTGAATACAAATTTGGGGATAAGATAATATATAATGGACTAGAGGACAATTAATGACGGCGGAGAGAGATAGATAGATAGATAGAGAGAGAGAGAGAGAGAGAGAGAGAGAGAGAGAGAGAGGGAGTGAGAGAGCGGGAGAGAGAAAGGGTAAAGAGAGAGGTAGAGAGTGAAAAAGGAGAATGCGGTAGAGCGAAAGAAAAAGAGGTAGAGAGAATGAAAGACAGAGAGATGTAGGGAGAGAACAGAGAGGGAGAGAGAGGGAGAGAGAGAGAGAGAGAGAGAGAGAGAGAGAGAGGTAGAATGAGAATGAAAGAGTGAGAGATAGAGAGAACTAACAAACTTTATTTTCAAAGGGTCACAAATTGGACACGCAGACCTTTCATTGTGAATGTTACATTCACATAGGAAAAACACACCGTCAAATGGGTGTTGTAAACATAAACAATGCATATTACCGTGTTATGAGACACGCAATCAGGAGGCAGACACACGTGCACACACACACACCCACACACACACACACACACACACACACACACAAATTCATAAACACACACCCGAGAAAGAGAAATATAGGCAGAAAAGAAAAGAGATGTTGAGAGAGAAAGATAAGATAAAACAAGAGTCAGGTAGAGACAGGTAGCGAGAGAGAGACAGATAGAGAGAAAGGAAGTGAAAGAGAGAGGGAGAGCGAGAAAGAGAGAGAGAGAGAGAGAGAGAGAGAGAGAGAGAGAGGGGGGGGGGGGTCGTGCAATGACTACAATAACTCAATTATAAAAACAAAATACAACAGTACATTGTGAATGTTGAGCAGCGGATGAGATATTTCAAGTATCACACAGTGGCGTAGTTACGCGGGGCATCATAAGGAAGCGGCCTTGCTCCAGTGCCCTAGTTCTGGAAAGTGACGGTTAGATCACGTGTGCGATAAATCACTCTCATCGTTCAGCTTATGTTTCCAAATGTTTTTGTTCGCCTGCCCTCACCTTCGACCACGATTACGCCTGTTAGCACACACATCCGTCAGCCCATCAGTTAAACCATCTGTTCGTCCCTCCGTCCTCCCGTCCATCCATCTATCAGTCTGTCTGTCCCTCCATCCCTCCATCTGCCTGCCTGCCTGCCTGCCTGTTTGCTGATGAAGGCTAGTCGCCGCATCGCTCTATGATTTCCGTAACTTGTGTTCTGAAAAGCTGCGCTACTTCCTATTATTTTATGTTTACCCAAAGGGCAGCAGGTCTGTGTCTCACTTTTTCTAGCCCCTATCCCTTGACCTATAGGAAACGAGTAACACTACCAATAGCGACGCCCTTGTGGGTCGTTGAGTCACGCAAGCTTTTATACAATTTCAAGGTGGAGACACGACAGAGGGGGATCTGGTTCGATTCAATGTGTGGACTGTGCATGTAAAGAACAGAAAATAACCAGAATGTCATATACGTCCCCGATTCAGGATAGTATATTGGACACCTAGTCTCTTCGGACAAGGATAGAAACTCGAAGGATCTGTGTGCAAAATCCCGTGCCAGTTAGAAAAATTACCCAAGGGATTATAGGTCGCTTAAAAGTCGACAGGGTCGACTTCATTGCACCGAGTTTTATCCCATATGGCTCGGTCTCTTTCCGCAGCAGGGAAAGCGTCGCACAAAGCACGAACTCCGTAGCTTTTAGCGACGACCCACAGGAGTCTCCGAAACATTTAACTCGTAAACCGAAGGACGCGGCCCGGAATCGAACCCACAACCTTCGAATCACGAGTCAAACGGACTTGACCACTTCGCCACAGAGACTCCCAGGAAGGGGGGGGGGGGAATTATAGGTAAGAGGGTGGAAACCATTACACAGGGTTCTATAGATCTTCAACATATATTTTATCAGAACCACCTGCGAAAAGTGTCCCCTAGAGCATCAACTTAGTAGCTTCAGCAACGACCCCCAGGGGTCTCCTAAAAGACTGCGCTCATAAATCGAATTAAGATGTCCGTAAACCCACGACCTTCGCAGCGCCAGGCAGGCGGCTTGATCACTTCATCACGGAGACCTCAAGACCACATTTCAAATTTAGAAAACCCACCCTGTTCTGGTATACACACATGGATCATCCTAGGTGCTACTGAGTTCATGCAATGTGCTGAGATTCTCCTTGTGTGCTTTATGGGAGGAGACTAAGACAATTATGAAAATGCCAGTGTGCAATGAAAGTAAACCTTCTCAAAAACTATCATCAAACCCCTTACGTACTACGGAGTTCGTGCAGTGTACTGAGATTATCCTTGTGTGCTTCATGGGAGGAGGCTAAAACAATTATGAAAATGCATACGTGCAATGAAAGTGATCCTTGTCAAAAACCATCATCAAACGTCCGCTCACATTATATCCTTCATGAGAGTTGACACTTCCCCCGTCCCTGCAATCAACCCGCATTGACAATCACAACTAAACTCCCATGGAAGATATCTAGCAATTGTAGCGTCCACTCAAACACAGGCTGGGCATTCAACATTGATCTTTCATTGGGCCCGACAGGGAAGCCGTATAGTGATACCCCACCAGCTGGGTAATGGGATTTGGGCTGGACAGCGCAGACTGGCCACCCAGATATGTCACTAGCGGTCAGTGCCCCGCGGGATGTCGTGATGGGAGCTTGAGTAGGTTAACAGAGTTCAACATTGTGCGGTTTTATGACCCCGGCCCTGGGGTTACAGTTCTATGTAATTTCCTTTGAATGATAGCTGGCCAATGGAAGATGTGAGGTAGAAATTAGACAGAGAAATGGAATTCTTGGCTGAAATCAAAGCCAGACAAATATTGTTTAGCTTTGGTTTGGTTGGTAAATGGTTCACTTTCAATGCACACACGAATATCTTCGTAAGTCCTCCAAACATCCCTCCTCCTCCCTTTAGATCCCATACGGAAAATCTTAGCACAGTACACAGAATGCGTAGCATCATCGACGATTCCAAATGAGTGTATAGTCTTCAGGGGAAAGCAAAAGAATTGTAACACTGTAACTCACCACCATCATCATGTGCCGTGCCGATAAGCATGGGCGGTCGTGTTTCGCCATTTCACACGATCACGAGAGTCGTGGATGAAGCTCTATGTTCTTGTCTCAACCATGCCATGTGGCCAAGTCAACTAGATGTTTACTTCTCTGCCTCCCCATTTATTCTTTTCCCCTCCGCTTTCAATACATTTTCAGATTTATATTTTCTCATGTTCTAATAAATATGTCACACATTAAAGTTAATAATAATTCATGACTTTCGTCTGATCCTTGGTTACAATGTCAGCCTCGAGCTCAAAATGTACCGGGTTTGATTCTAGTAAAGGTACTGGGAATCTGTCCAAGAATATTTGGTATATAAAGATGTCATGCGTCCCCTGATCTCTTGGGTAGTGTGATTTGATATTGAGCCTTCTCGGATTAGTGCGAAAATCTGCGGGTCTCGTGTAGGAAGTGGTTAGAAAAAATCGGCATCTGGAAATCGCAAAGCGTAGACCGGACAATGTCGCTGCAAAGGCGAAACTGTTAGTAAAGAAAACCTACCATTGGCTAGTTAGAGCCTCTTACCTGGGATGGAATCAATCTAGACAAGGCAAACCTGACGCAAAAGCATGCTGAAGTAAAACACTATGACCCACCCCCCTCCCTCCCCCACCCGCAACCCCTCGAAGAGGTTCAAAGAAGAAGCAGAAGTCTATTTCGGTTCTCTGTCCTTCCATTGCATTCTTTGAATTTGCCCACAGAAACCACATTTCTTCCCCAGTTAGATGTTTCCCTTGATTGCTGGAACAGGCGATAACACGTTTTGAGAACCCCTGGTGAAGTGACAGTTATTGCTTGTCCAGAAGACTAGGCTGGGAGAAACATCGGAGACCCTCCGCATTAGAGTATTTGCTAATCAAATATAGGAGAGGAAAATCGATGTCGGCTTGTATCGTCTGTTGTAGTTACTTGGCCCATTCTTTGCTCAGTTGTCTTGTGATTCCCCCCCCCCCCCCACATAAATCTCCTTGTTTTCTTAATATTCAACAAATTACCGATTTCCTTTGTTTACGATACATACTGGTTGTTTTCTCAAGCGAAAGATGATATTGCGGTTTTATTTTGTTTCTTCAATAAATCAGGGGCAATGAAAAACTCGTGCGTTGTTAAATAAATGATTCTTGTGTCATATGGAAAACTCATGCGCTGTTTTATGAAATATTAATGTATCATTTTGTGAAAAACTCATTTGTTATTTTGTACATTTTTGAATAATTAATTATTGTATATGTATAAATATGTATAAAAGAAAATCCTAACCTGCACAGTGTGGTTGCACTAGCCAGGCGGCCTTAATTCCTCAGGCTCAAAGACCCCCCCCCCCCCCCCCCCCCGCCATACACCACAAGGTACTATATTAACAGTTTTGACAGTATATGTTGTTTTAAAAAGAACTCGTGTGTACTTTTATTTGAAACAACAACAACAACAATAACAACAACAACAACAACAACAACAACAACAAACACTCGAGTGATACAAGAAACGCAAAGAGGACGAACATCACATAACACCAGATCAGTGATACCTCGACAACGACTCGCATATTACTCATACTTGACACTATCAGCCAACGTCCTACATCACAAGACTGCCCGCAAGTGACATTCTGTTAATATTCCAGGGAAGTGAGTGTGTAAGTGCAATGAGCGATGGAAAGCTTCAGTAGTCGATGGCGTTGTTGATCATCAAGTGTCTGCAGCAGTAAGACAGAGCGAGTTCTAGTTCATGAGACAAAGTAATAAACGGATCTATTGAGCTGCACCATGTAGTGATAGAGCGACAGCACAGTGTGATAAAGGTTGCTACAGTTAGGCTGTGTGTACGTTTTCGAGGGCCATCAAATGTACTGCCCATGATTGCCAGGTGCATGAGTACGACTGTCTGTTGTGACTAAAAGTATCTTAAACTGTTGTGGGAGCATATGTGATGTACACCTTCTGGGAATAAATGTTATACCAGCTCCGTTGTGAGCCTGTCTGGGTCCTTTAGTCTGAGCAGAAGCCAGGTTCTTGTGTGTACGAGCCATTGTTCCAAATAATCATTGTGAGCAGTATTATCCTTAAGTAAACCCCCATCCCCTCCCACACTAGCATCATGATACACACACACGCCCACCCACACAAACACAAACACCCGTACACGCACAAACACGCGCGCGCACACGCACACAACACACACACACACACACACACACACACACACACATGCAATGGTTGCGGCAAAACAAGACTTGTACAGACTATTTCAATGGACAAAAAAGTCACGAAGGACAGAAACATTTGGAGCACAACCCCTTACTGGCAGTAAAATATGGAGCACAACCCACTACAGGCAACGCTGACCGTATTCCGGTACGACCAAACAACCAAATAAATCAGTAAAATTTGGATCAACAAATAAAATATTTTGTTTCGCGTCCCATGAGACGGCAAGAAGAGGTTTGAAATTTGCAACATTTCAGTATAAAACACTACTTCCGGCCAACACAGAGAAATTGCTACTGTGGTCGATAGATCACCTTTCTCGAGTAGATCTCCCGTCTGTGAACTATGCCCAGTGTTTGCTTTTATCCCGCCAATCTCACGTAATAATCGCAAAATATAGGAGGAACGCAAAGGACAAAAGAAGACAAAGATAGGCAGAACAAACTGAAGATATTATGGAATCGACGTAGAGGAGAGAAGAGAAAGATGAAACCAAAAAGAACACCTTCATTTCTTCTTTCTCTCTCTTTGAACTTTAACGTAGCCAACACACGTGCTACAATTTCTAGTCCACTGGGCTGATTGTTTGGTTGTGGATTAGCTGCCCTCTCTTACCGTGTCCCTCGTCATCAGGCGAACCCACCCCGACTTCATCGGTACTTGTAATTTACCTTCTCTCGCTCTCTCTGTCGCTCGCACGCACGCGATCAGAAACATACATGAAATTCAAACATGACTCTCCACCGGACTGCCATAATTACCGTTAGAGATTGACAGGAGTGGCGCCCTGGCGAGGCCAGACTCCCATTCTCTCCTACAGAAATGTGCCGTAAGCGCTACAAACCAAAACAGAGAAACTTCTAGAACAAACGTCCCCAGTGACAGCTCTGTTGACCTGATCTTCACCTTACTGCCAGCAGAACCACTTCAAATGATCTTGTCTGTTCATTCTGTTTAATTCATCTCTCTCTCTCTCTCTCTCTCTCTCTCTCTCTCTCTCTCTCTCTCTCTCTCTCTCTCTCTCTCTCTCTCTGTATTTGTATATGTGTGAGTTTGTGTGCTTATCTGTACGCACGTTTTGCTGATATATCGACATCCTGTTATGCTTTATTTCTTCTTTCCATTTAAATACATTTAATCTCTCCCCACTTCTACCACCTCCCTCTCTTTCTCTTTCTGTGTTTCTTTCTATCTCTATGTATGTGCGTGTACTTATTTTTCTTCTGCTCTATACATGCTCTCTCTCCGCACAGTCTCTCTCTTCTCTCCTCTCTCTCTTTTTTTCTCGCTCTCTTTCGCATTCTTTGTCTTTATGCTTATTTTGTAGCTAAATACTTTAGACAGATAAACAGACAGGATAGACGTATGGACAAACGGGTAGAAAGACAGGCGGATAGAGACAGACATATAGAGACAGACAGATAGAGACAGACAGATAGACAGACAGAAAGGTGGACGAATATACTCAGACAGCCAGACATCCTCACAGACATACGCACAGACAGACAACCAGACATGGACCGACAGACAGACGGACGGATAAACAGACAGAGACAGTTATATAAAGAGAAGAATAAACAGACGGGTCAGGCGGACAAGGAGACTCCTTTACAAATAGACAGACTCACTGACACACTGACAGAAACAGAAGCAGATTAACTGAAAGAATTGGGCAGACATGCCCTATCTTACACTTTCCAGACAGACAGACAGACAGACAGACAGACAGACAGACAGACAGACAGACAGACAGACAGACAGACAGACAGACATAGAAATGTATATATAAGAAGCAGCAGCAG
>JACEFZ010010129.1:60000-136889 GCA_014155875.1 Cepaea nemoralis
AGCAAAAGCTGCAATAGAGACAATGACAAGTATCTTATGCAATGTTCTGGTGCTGCCCTGTCTCGTGCTAAGGTCGTGACCTGGGATGGGGTACAAGGTCGCGACCCAGAATTCCAGGTTTGTAAAGGGCCGACAACAGCATCAACAAGTGTGTAACGACTCTCTGTCCGTTGATCTTTTCTACGATAAGTGATGTGGGGCAATCGTGTTGATGTGTGAGCTTGGATAGTGTGTGGCGGTGTTGGCAGTAATTGCTTATGCAGGGTTTAGGGAGGGAGGGAACCAGTCAGACAGACAGACTGACAGACAGACAGACGGACAGGCAGACAGATAGACGGACAGGCAGACAGACAGACAATCTAGTAAGCAGACAGAAATATATACAGAGGGAGAGCGAGACAGATAGACAGACAGACAGACAGACAGACAGACAGACAGACAGACAGACAGAGATAGAGATAGAGATAGAGAGAGAGAACGAGGGAACAAACTTTATTTTCAAGGGGTTAAGAACTGGGCACGCAGGCGCGTCTAACATTCTACCTTTCTATCACTCTCTTTCATACATTATTTCATACACACATCATTCAAGACTAACTGAGAACAGCAACAATATAAAAGATTTGCATTATAAAGGCATGGGGAAAATGCAAACATCAATACTACACGACTCAGTAATATCAATGACTGTTGTGTGGAGAGAGAGAGAGAGAGAGAGAGGAGAGAGAGAGAGAGAGAGAGAGAGAGAGAGAGAGAGAGAGAGACAGAGAGACAGAGAGAGAGAGAGAGGAGCGAGAGAGAGAGACAGCAAGAGAGTGTGAGAGAGATAAGGAAAAGAGAGGAAAAAAAGAAGTCTAGAGTGAAGGGAGACACACAGACACACAGAGCTAGACAGACAATCAGACAGACATTCAGACATTCTTGCAAGCAGATAGAGATGTACAGAGAGAGAGAGAGAGAGAGAGAGAGAGAGAGAGAGAGAGAGCGAGAGAGAGAGACAACAAGAGAGTGTGAGAGAGATAAGGAAAAGAGAGGAAAAAAAGAAGTCTAGAGTGAAGGGAGACACACAGACACACAGAGCTAGACAGACAATCAGACAGACATTCAGACATTCTTGCAAGCAGATAGAGATGTACAGAGAGAGAGAGATAGAGAGAGAGAGAGAGAGAGAGAGAGAGGGTGTGAGAGTGAGAGAGAGTGAGAGTGAAAAAGTGAGAGAGAGAGAGTGAGAGAGAGTAAGAGAGAGTGAGAGGGTGAGAGAGAGTGAGAGAGAGAGTGAGAGAGTGAGAGAGAGTGAGAGTGAGAGAGTGAGAGAGAGAGTGAGAGAGTCAGAGAGAGAGTCAGAGAGAGAGTGAGAGAGAGTGAGAGAGAGAGAGTTAGAGAGAGAGAGAGAGTGAGAGAGAGTGAGAGAGAGTGAGAGAGTGAGAGTTAGAGAGAGTGAGAGAGAGTGAGAGAGAGTGAGAGAGAGTTAGAGAGAGTGAGAGAGAGAGTGAGAGAGAGTGAGAGAGAGTGAGAGAGAAAGAGAGTGAGAGAGTAAGAGAGAGAGAGTGAGAGAGAAAGAGAGTGAGAGAGTGAGAGAGAGATTACCAATTGTCTATACAAACATGGCCCCAGCACCATACTCCCAATGCGCTAATGGAGTATCAATGAGTTCTGTATTCTACAACTAACTCCAATGCGAACAGATGTATTCGGACAAACACAACAACAGCAATCTTACATAAATACACAACAAACACAAAGTTCTAAAAAGACATTGTGAAACGTGAGTATGTTAATACTATAGCGCGCACGGAGCAGAACGCGATCGATGAAACCAAGTCAACATATCAGCAAGAAGCAGGGACCAAAGAATCCCAACCTGCAATAACATTTGTTTTTTAATGGGAAAGAAAGCGCAGTCTAAAGGGAATTGCGACTTCCTTGGGGAAGGTTTGCGTGGAAGAATAAATGGAAATTGATTTAAACTCAAGAAAAAGGTAATTTCAATTGAGTTTAAGAGAGGGGAGAAATATTTGAAAATGGAGAAGGAACGGGCTAAATAGGTGAAGCAGAATAGGGGCAGAAGATGAAGGCTGTGAGAATGAAGATGTGAGACAGCGATAACATGGGAATTATTTTGTTTTGTTTTGAGAAGTTAATTCAAGAATAATATAATAATAATAGAATAATCACATTTCAATGATAGAATAACCATCTTTCAACGATAGAATAACCATCTTTCAATGATATAATAACCACTTTTCAATGATAAAATAACTATCTTTCAATGATAGAATAACGATCTGTCTATGATAGAATAACCATCTTTCAATGATATAATAACCATCTTTCAATGATAGAATAACCATCTTTCAAACGAATGGATGAGACTATATTGTAGAGAAACTATACAACAGTCACAAAAACAGAGACAACCGAATAGGTCAGACTATATTGTAGCAAATACACACAGCTATGGATTTGAGAACAGGCAAGTATTGTAACTTTGAGCTCACACGCCCACAAAGAGCATGTTGTACGTCGAAGAGCTAAAGTAAGCAAAGAGCAAGTACGAGTAAGTACAATTAAAGTAAGCGAAAGGCGAGTACTTGTAATAAATACAGTAAGTACAAGTAAAGTAAGGGAGGTGTAAGTACTTGTAATAAGTACAGTAAATACAAGTAAAGTAAGGGAAGTGCAATGAAACACTTAAGGTGCACTGGGCATATAGTGCTAAAACTACATTTGTATAGATCAACCGGAGCGCTGTCTCTACAATATAGTCTCAGTCATTCTGTTACTAATTTTCTCTACAATATAGTCTCAGTCATTCTGTTGCTAGTTTTAGTATCACATCGGCCGCTTTTGCTTCCCAAATCATTCTCTGGTACTATTGTAGGCTGCGGTGACCTGGTAATCAGTACGTTGCGGGTCAACCCCATAACAAGCAGGCCGTAAGGCGAGGGCCTGGCCACAACGCTTCCACAGTTTCCCAAATAAAGTAAGCAAAGGACCTTTTTATAAAGCGTGTTGGGTGTAGAGGAGCAGCTGTCCGAGTGGCTAGAATGCCGGACTCTCCTTCGGGAGATCCGGGTTCGAATCCTCGGTAAGGTGTGTATTTTTTTCTGTCGGGGGCAAAAAGAAAATCCTAACCTGCACAGTTCGCGGCGACCGCACTAACCAGACGGCCGTTAATTCCTCAGGCTCAAAGACTCCACTGCAAGGTACTATAGTGGCAGTAAACGATAGTTGGGTCTATGGTGCGAGAACAATAATTATATAGACCTCTCAGCACTCGGTGTGTGATGTGGTTAGTAGCACGCCGGCCGCCGTTACTTCCCAAGTCGTTTCCTCACACCCATTTAGTTAGCATTGGTATCACTAGGCCCTAATGTGTGGTTCTGTGACACCTTACAAACGTAAAGAGTCGGAAATACGCCACTAAATAGTCTAATCTTTCCCTATATAGTCTTAACAGGAAGTACTTTAATTAACTATACAGGCTCTTGAACCTGTATCATTAATAAGATTTTGACAACAGACGAAGACGACATAAATTTTATCGAAACCTGTTTACAATGTTTTGATTTCTTGGTTAATACATAAGTTATAATTTTTGGTTTCTATATACATATGTTCTTTTCAGCTGGTAGATTCATATTGGACGCCACTTCAATTCGATTGCGATAAAGAATTATCAAAGATTATTCACGGAAAGAATGTTCCAGAATGTTATAAAAATGGTTGCGCGTGGAATAAGTCCGTGAAAATAAATGTACTCACCACTGGTTTATAAAAGTCCCATTTGAGAATAGAAGATTCGAAAGTCGCCAACGCCCTCGAAGAATTAAACACACAACTGAGGTAACTACACACAACGAGAGGCTCAAGTGCTGTTTGGGTGTGTGAACAGCTGCATCAACGTAAGCACTGTGTCAGGACACACTCAACGATCCGCTGGGGGGTAACATGAGCTCACCAAACAGCGCACACAGCTAAAACACGCTTAATGATTTGTTCTCACGCGTCAGGCCAATCGCTGTGTCTTGAATTCAGAACGAGGTTGTGATACACCGTGCAGCGCGCGTGCGTGTGAATGGTCTGGGATAGAGTGACATAACGCGCCGGCGAAGCTCTCGGAAACTCCCGGTCTACATGCGAGAGATTGCAGACTTTGACAACTATTGCTTTTTCTGTTGCCTTTGTGGTTTTCCTGTTGGCTTCGATTCCCTTCCTACTTTCCGTTGGTAAGAGACAAGCATTGTTAGGTCATGAATCATGCTCGCGGTAAACGTTGGCCTTCATTTCACGCAGTTAGTTGTGTGTCCTCTACATCATCTTAACATCAACACCATCATTTGTTGGCTGTTTTGTGATTTACTAGGCAAGTTTGTACAATCAGTAGCTTGTCGTTGATTTTTGAACGACCGACGCTCACACCACTGTTAAAGATCAACACAAGGCGATCTGCTTCTAAATCGCGTGACACTGATTTCGAATGCGGTATGGGGGATTGCGATAGCGTTCGCTACCCCTTCCCCACAAACACCTCCATAAATGCATTAATGTATTCCCATATATTACCCACAGAAAAACTTAACACAGTGCACGAAAACGATACACCAGAACAACGTACAGGGTGTATTTTTAATGACTTTGCAGTGTTTAAAAATATTGCCGGTCCAAGTTTTGTATTACACCCTGTAAAGTTCATGCAACATAATAGGTAAATACAAAACTTGGGCCGGCAATATTTTCAAACATTAAAAATACACCCTGTATATTTTAAATTTTAGATTTGTTGGCTGAGGGTGGGGGAAGGGCAAAGGTACCCTATGACAGACATTGCCGGTAGGGTGTGAAGTATTGGGCCTTCATATATTCTATATCATGACATAAGGAGATGAGGTGGAATAAGTTCTTTTCCTTGTCGCATTTCCTTCCAAAGAAAAAACATTCAGATAATTCTGGAAATTGTTTTGTCACCCATACTTTTAAAAGCTGCGTCGACCCTCCCCCCCCCCCCCCCCCCCCCAAAAAAAAAAAAAACCTGCCGTAGGCGGCTTCTTTCTATTGGCATATTCTTTTCTTATTCTGTAATGTTGCTTGAGCATCGACTTTTTCGGCCTTCTTCTCATATATATCTTTTATATTGTTGTTGTTCTCATTTAGCCTTGAATGATGTGTGGATGAAATAATGTATGAAAGACAGTGATAAAAGGGCAGGATGTTAGACGGACCCACGTGCCCAATTCTTAACCCTTTAAAAATAAAGTTCGTTCAGTTCGTTCGTTCATTCGTCCTTCTGTCCGTTATCCCCCATTGAGGCATAGGCACGCAATCAAACCACGGCAAGCCGTGATTCTGTGATTCTGTCTTACCAGTTTATCCGCACTATTCTGTGCCGACACAAATTAGTGAATGTTTATAATTTATTAGTAATTCTTGTTGTCGTTCTTCGTGTATCTGATCTATACAGTTTCATCAACTACCAGCACAGGCGCTATATCAAATAGGATCTGATACTATAGGCAAAGGACGCCCAAGAAGAACATGTTTTGACGATATCAAAGACATTGTACGCTCACACGGAGTGACACTATCCAGTGCCATCCATCGGGAGCTTGAACGTCGTCTATTCCCCCCCCCCCCTTTCCCCCCACGTCTCTTGACTGCAAAAATGGAAGATGATGATAGTTTCTCACTTTTCGGCCTATTCGTTTCGATGTCCAACTTCTGGTAGAGTTTAACGTATTCAACATGTTCATCGATTTTGTCACGTTTGTGATCTGATCCGAAAAGTATAGGCATCATATCTACTACCCCAGGATCAAGAAGACATTTACTTTAAACTAGTCCACTGTCCTTTCTTCATTCGTTAGCTTGAAATGTATTGTCTATATCTGCAATGATGTCTCTTGTATAAAGTTAACTTTCTTTGTTTTCAGTTTGCCCAGCTGTCCATAGAGATTATCTTCCACTGTTGTTTCTCTAGCTCAGAAATGTACACATGTCGTAAATCAGGCCGTCTTAGAGTGTGGTCTGTTAACTGCGGGGCCAACCACATGTGCCCATGGCTGATTCGCCAATCTTGAATTTTGTATATGATTACATGTGGTTGCTTAATCGACTGTCTCCCATTCTGAGTAGCAGAATAATGATTTGATTTGGTCTGTCAATAGAATGGTAATGGTTTTCTGCTGGTGTTGGTGGCTTTTTCATTTGATGGTATGTGATAGGTACATCAGGCTGCTCTTCTATTACTCCCTCTTTAGCTAACTATTCAGCTCTCTTTTTTCCCGTGCTCTCTACAGTGAGATGATATCCATTGTATGGTGACTTTACGCTGATTGCCTAATTCAGATAGTAGTGTAATATTGTCGCTTCCCAGCCAGGAGTGACAAGTACTGATTTTATTATACGTACACATAATGAAACTACAAATGGTATCATTTGTTTTGTAACTCTTAGCTGGCTGTTGAAGATAAAGACGAAGCATGTTTGGGAATGCCTCAAGTGCCTTGAGGTCTGTTTTTGACTAATCTCAGCTCAAATGTCCAGGACAAAAGACCGAAAAAATTACAAATGTTGCTATGGAAAAAAAGGCAGATGGTTGCCATGAAAAATGGGCAGATGTTGCCATGAAAAAGGACAGATGTTGCCATGAAAAAAGGACAGATGTTGCCATGAAAAAGGACAGATGTTGCCATGAAAAAGGACAGATGTTGCCATGAAAAAGGACAGATGTTGCCATGAAAAAGGACAGATGTTGCCATGAAAAAGGACAGATGTTGCCATGAAAAAGGACAGATGTTGCCATGAAAAAGGACAGATGTTGCCATGAAAAATATGTTGCAGGACCTGTCCAGGACGTTGCGATCAACCCGCGGTTGATTTTCCAGGAAATATTTCGTTCAGTAGTTTGCCTTTGCCATTTGAACGAGGAGTCGATGTGTAGGTCTCACTTAATAGGAGTGTATGGACCGAACCACCTACCCCGTCATCAACGCATCGGAAGCTCCTGAGTGAGCGCTCTTAACCTCTCCGCCACGCCGGTGTCTGATATTGCTATAGGGGTATCAGTTGTTGGGTCTTCTCTTAATACTGTGTGTCATGCATTATGACATGGGGAGGTATGTTCTCTCTTCTGCCTCTATTTTTCTCTCTCCCCTCTCTCCCTTTTCTCTTTCTCTTTCTCACTCACCCTGTCTCCCCCGTTCTCTCCCTCTAACTCTCTCTCGCCCTTTCTTTATGTTTTCTTCCTCTTTTGCTACCTTTCTCTCTTTCTGTCTCCCCCCCTCTCTCTCTCTTTCCCTCTCCTTTTTATTCACTCTCACTCACTTACTCACTCACTCACTCACTCACTCACTCACCCTCTCTCCCACCCACCCACCCACCCACCCACTCACTCACTCACTCGCTCACGCACTGACGCACACACGCAGGCAGGCAGGCAGTCACTCACTCACAAACTCACTCATTCACTGTCTGTCTGTCTCTGCCCCCCCCCCCACTCCCCCCCTTCCCCTTCACTGTCTGCGTGTCTTCGTCAATAAAAATAACAGTGCCCTCGCCTGCCGGTTGGCGGTTCACATTTTAATTGATTCGAGATGTGTTCGTGACCACGTGGTTCCAAGGTCAACAGGGTCTCGTAACTCGTTGACCACACAGTTTTCCAGGAAGTGACGTGGGATCACATGGTCAGATAATGTTGTTTGGGTATCACACTCCAGGACCACTATGCTACGATGACACGGAAAACTGTTCTTTCACTAGTATTGCTTTTCCTTCTCCTTCTCTCTATTTTCATCCTCATCCTTCACTTCATTTCCCTCTCCTCCCTCCCATTCGCTTCCCTTTCCGCTTCCTCATTCTTCTCTTCCATTTCGTCCTCCTCCTTCCCTCCATTTTCCTCTTTCTCTCCGTTTCCCCCCCCCTCCTCCTTCTCTCCCTTTTACTCCTCTCCCTTCTCTCCCTGTTTTCCTTCTCTCCCCTTTCATCCTCCTTCCCTTCTCTCCCTTTTTCTCCTCATCATCCTTCTATCCCCTTTCCCCCATCCATCACCTTCTCTCCCTTTTCTCCACCCCATCCTTCTCTCTCTGCTCATCCTCTTCCTCGTCGTCGTCCTCTTCTTATTTTCTACTTTTGTCGTGTTTGCTGTTGCTCTATTTCTTTTTAAGATTTGTGCCCGTATGATTATTATTATTATTATTATTATTATTATTATTATTATTATTATTATTATTATTATTGCTGTTGGCGCTATTATTTTTACTGTCACTGTTGTGGTTGTTGTGTGTAATATATACGTGGTAAACTATAAATTTGATACTGGTGATGTTTGATGATGACGATGATAATAACGATGTTGATGGCGATGATGATGATGCTGTTGCTGATAGCGATGCTGATGATGATACTAAAGCTGCTGATGGCTATGCTATTTACGAAGATGATGTGATGCTGCTGGCGATGATGATGCTGATAATGATGCTGATGAAGATGATGATGTTGACGATGATGATGATGATAGCCATGATGATTATGATGATGATGATGGTTTCGTTAAGAGCTTCGGGGATCGTATTTTGATTCCGCTGACAGCGACGAAGATAACATTTATCGTACATAAGAAACGGCGAAATGACGAGAACAGACACAGCCGAAAATTTATCTCAAATCACTTAACAAACCGAAGCGAAAGACACACTTTTGAGGCGCAGATGTACTTTGGGGAGCAGATGGGGAGTAGGCAACAAAGAGCGGAGACCACAGTCTATTTTAGGCACGATGCAAAAGACAACAAGGGGTTCGGGCGGGCGTGGTGGAGGGGAAGGGGTGCGGGGGGAGCGCGCGGGGAGTTATAGTGTCGGGCGCGTGCGGGGAAACTGTAAACACACCCAGGGATGCAAGAAGTTTCAGGATTATCCCAAGCTCACGTGCCAGGCAGAGAATTATTACAGGGCCAGAGGATACGAAATAAATCCCTTAGAATGATTCAAAAGGGGTTGGGACGGGATGGGGGGGGGGGATGTACGGGCGTCTGGTTGGCCGTGTGTGAAAACACACTTGTGTCTTCAGGGAAGCGATACTGTCATTTGGAAGTGACAGGTTCGAGTCCTGTGGAGTTTTCAATGTTTATGTTCTTAGGTACATAAAGATATACTTGGGGATATATTTCCCGAAATACGTAAATCTATATTTATAGATCTACATATATCCACTATTTATATTTCTTCAGGAGAAAGACACCCGGAGTCATGACCCAGGTTGGCTCGTCCCTAGAGTGTCAAACCAAAACATTCCGGGAAGGTGGACATTGTCTGACGGTCAGATCCTTCTGTCTTGCTTAAGCCGCGACGGAGATTTTATCATTCATAGCAAGAATGAACTGATTAAAGACATTTTAAAATCAGAGTGTAGTGAAATATGTTGGCCACGTTAAAAGACATAACACTCTTATACAAACCATACTGGAGGGCAAGGTTGAAGCAAGCGAGCAAGAGGTAGACAACGATACAAGTGGGAAGATAACATCATGAGATTTTATAACATCGACTACATTGTGTTACATATATTATGACAATAAATAAAGAATGTTACATATATTTTAACACCGACTACACAACGATCTTGACATTTGGAAATGCACGCACTCATGATGATAGTTAGCGTGAGAATATGACTGCACATGTGCTCACGAAAAAGACAAACCTGGCTTATACACGCTGTTAAATTGGGCAAGGACAAGAAAATGTGTTTCTACTCGGTACAAGAATGTAATCTTTACTCACCTTGCTCCTGAGAGGAAAACATGCGCGTGCATGACCATCCATGCACGCACCCACCCATCCATCCATCCACGCACGCACCGATCCATCCATCCATCCATCCATCCATCCGTCCGTCCGTCCGTCCGTCCGTCCATCCGTCCGTCCGTCTGTATGTTTGCCGGCCGGCAGACCGGTCCGTCCGTCCGTTCGTCCATCTAGCTACCTATCTCTATATGTCAGTCTATCTATATGTCTGTCTGTCTATCCGTCCGGAAATCTGAATGTCTGTCAAGCCGTTTATCTATATATCTTTATGTCTATCTATATGTCTGTCTCTTTAACTATCCGTCCATCCGTTTTTTCTGCCTGTCCGTCCACCCATCCATAGCAAGTAGATAGATAGATTAATCTACAGATTCACCTCTAAGCCATTTCCCACACCACAAACCAGTCATTCTTTCTAATGCATTGAAGTTTCCTTTGCTGGAAAGTTCAAGGACGTTGGATGGAGGACAAGATGAGAAACCGTTGAGGCATGCCTCAGGCACTACCTGGCTGCCTTCCACGCCGTGCTGCTACTGCTAAATATAAATCTTTACCTGCAGACATGACCCTTTCAGCGTTTCATACCGATTGTACAACTGTGTGTTTTGTCAATGAGCAGCGCCCGTGCCTATCATAGAATCGGCGTAAGACAGGGGTTCTCAAAGTTTTGACTCTCAGAGGCACACTTTCACTATATGTTCGCGGAAGAAAGGCTAACAAACCGTTGCCTACAATGCTGTTGATTAGGGGGAGGCGCGATTGGTACCATGCCTCCCAACAGAAAGTGGTGGAAGGGGATGACGATGGTGATAAAGAGAATGAGGAATAGGACGGGGGAAGGAATAGGAGGAGAAAAAGAAGAATGAGAAGGAGGAGACGGAGAACAAGGTGGAGGTGGAGAAAGAAGAAGAAGAAGAAGAAGAAGAAGAAGAAGAAGAAGAAGAAGAAGAAGAAGAAGAAGAAGAAGAAGAAGAAGAAGAAGAAGAAGAAGAAGAAGAAGAAGAAGAAGGAGGAGGAGGAGGAGGAGGACAAGGGGGCGGAAAAAGGAAGATGAACTAACGAACGAACGAAAGCACTTTATTTTCAAAGTGTAACAAATTGGGCTCGCATGCCAGTCTTGCATCCGGCCCTTCCAATCGCTCATTTTTCGTTCATAAATTGTGCACGTTACATTCACATGGGTGGGGGGGGGGGGGGGGCATTGTCAAATAATGTTGTAAACAATACATATTACAATATTATGAGATAGGCAGGCAGATAGACACACATACACACGCAAATTCATAAGACACACATACAATCCTTCATACACACATCATTTATACAATCTCTCACCGTTATGCACCCACTAAATGACACAGAAATACACATTCCCTCGCATACACATATACTTACTCACAATCATAAACTCACTAACTAAAGTTTACTTATCCAGCCACCTACCCACCGGTCCATCCATCCATCCACATATCCATCCATCCATCCATCTATACATCCATCCATCCATCCATCCACCCATCCATCCATCCATCCATCCACATATCCATCCATCCATCCATCCATCCATCTATACATCCATCCATCCACATATCCATCCATCCATCCATCCATCCACATATCCATCCATCCATCCATCCATCTATACATCCATCCATCCATCCATCCATCCACATATCCATCCATCCATCCATCTATACATCCATCCATCCATCCATGCACCCATCCATGCATCCATCCACCCATCCATCCATCCATCCATCCATCTATACATCCATCCATCCATCCATCAATCCATCTATACATCCATCCATCCATCCAGACAGACAGACAGACAGACAGACAGACTCTCTCTCTCTCTCTCTCTTTCTCTCTCTCTCACGACCATATATCCCTCATTCATACAAACAGCAAGACGCACACACACACACACACCTTCCCATACACACATAATCGACACATACACGCTTTCACACACGCACATATACAAATACTCACACAATTGTGCATCCACACACACACACACACACACACACACACACACACACACACACACACACACACACACATATACCCACTCACAATCACAAACAGTAAATCGTTCACTCATTCATACTTTCTCTCTCTCTCTCTCTCTCTCTCTCTCTCTCTCTCTCTCTCTCTCTCTCTCTCTCTCTCTCTCTCTCTCAAGCCCATATATATTCAATCATATATAAAATCACGCACGTATAAGCACTCTCCTTCACCCAGTCACTCAAATTAATACACACAGACTCCCACACTTTCATACACATTCATTGACAACTGTCATGTGCATCCACACGAAAATGGGAACATATGGGTAATTTGGATATAATGGGATAATATGGGACAACCGACAGAAGGATGCGGGGTTAAAGGTTGACTTTTAGTGCACGCGGAGTACCTCCATAAATGTTCTAAAGTTAACTGCATGACATACACACGGTGTACCTCCGTAAATGCTCTAAAGTTAACTGCATGACATTCACACGGAGTACCTCCATAAATGCTCTAAAGTTAACTGCATGTCATATGCATGATGTTGCAGTCTTCCCCCGCATTCATTGGCTGTATGTAATATACTAGGCGATTGTACATTCATTGGTTTGTTGCTGTTGTTTTTTTTTCCCCCCGCTTACTGAACGTCCGACACCTCATGCCATTGAAATCAACCCCAAACGGTCCGCTTCCGAACCCCCTACATCTGATTTGGAAACCTCGACTCGTGTGTGAATATCTCAGTGAATTGTGAAACTGCGTTTAACTAACCCTTTAATGACTGAATAGGTCGTATTTCATGGAAACAAAAACAATCAAATGCAGAGGTCCTAGAAAAACTGGGAACGAAGAGAGACTTGATGAAAGAAATAAAGAAGAGACAAGTGATATATTTTGGCCACGTTAAAAGACATGATACGCTTATAAAAACCATACTGGACGGCAAGGTTGAGGGCAGGCGAGCAAGAGGTAGACAACGATACAAGTGGGAGGATAACATCAAGAGATGGACGAACATCATCCTGACAGAATGTACAGTCCGGAGACGGCACCTGATTGATTGATTGATTGATTGATAACGAGAGACATCGACTACAACCGCTCTGGTCTCAAACAAATGAGTGCATATCAGAATTACAATTTTTCAAATGTATCCCCCACAGCGGCGAATTTAGTCGTCACATTTTGGTTTCCAACTGCCGAGGCTTTTCACGATTCGCCACGTGCATACGGGACCTCAGAATTTTTCCGCTCTCAGCCGAGTAAGCTAGACATCCAAGCCACTACTACGGGATTTGGGGGAGGTGACGACGTACTGTTAATATGTTTATTTTCTAACAGATTCAGTGTCACACATAAAGTAGGTTTGGGCCAAACAAAAAGAAAAGGATGTCAGAAAATGGGAAGTAGGGATGTGTCCCAGTTATGTCTAAACATGCGTTAATATGATAGCAGACATGTTGTATTATATATTACATTAAAGTGGGTTGCATAGGGAAAACTACTTTATATAAGCCATTGACAGATACGGGAAGTCTCTTGAGACGATTAATCATCCCGTGACACTTAATCAGTTAAAATCCACTGGGTCGATCGTGTAAAGCGATCCTGGTCTGCACGAATCAGAGGTGGATGTCATAACCTCTCAGCCACGCTGCTATTCATGGGAGGTGTTTTTTTTTGCGCTCGCTCGCTTTGAACTCAAGCGTAGTCCATACACACAATGTATAGTAGTGATTAACTAAATTTTGCGTGTGGGTTAGCTTTCGCTATTAACAGTGTCCTTCGTCATCAGGCGAACCCACTCCGTCTTCATAGGTACTTGTAATTTACGTCCCCAAGTCAAGGACGACAGGTCAGCATGTTAATCCAGCTGTCCAGTGTAGGGGTTGAACCCTTACCCTCGGCATCAACACAACGGATGTTTATGAACACGCTTTCCTATCCATTCGGCCATGCGGACCTGCCATGGGAGATTTAAACAAGCAACATGCCTTTGGCATGGCATCGCCACCAACTCAGCCGGCGTCTCTGGCTAAGGGGTCGCGAACGCGCTTCACAGATCCCGCTACCGAGCTGGTAGCAGTCCGCTTTGGGTTGATGTTTAACAGTGGCATGAGCGTCGGTGGTTCAGAAAGCTACGGCAAACTACTGAACGTAAAGTTGAACAGAACATCACAAAACATGTTGGGGTTGACTGCGACGTCCTGTAAATGACATGCAATTAACTTTACATTCAGTAGTTTGCCATTGCTTTCTGAAAGAGAAGCGAACGCGCAAATCCAAATGACCGGCGTGTGGCATGAAAGCACTACCCCGCACATGATGTTTTAACCTCTCGTCCACGCTGACCTATCTTTTCGGAATATCTGATCCGTGTGTTATGATAGTCGATCCCCTTCCCTCTTCCGTGTTCCTGAACTCTCCAGAACGTGTTTTAACTCTGATATGGCCATGTTGTTTGTTGTTGCTATGATACCGGGGCGCTTACTCGCTAATGTCAAACTGACCAAGGCCTCAGTTACCTCCCCTTGGGGCATTCTGAAAATAGACACCGCTCTGGCAAACATGGTTAGGATCGATTGTGATCTCCTTTGTTTCCAGTCCTATTTAGGACGCTGCTAGGTTGCAAGAGAGACACAGTCAATTCCCCGCGGTGAAGGACACTCGCAGTAAACGTCCTTTGTGAGTAGCTCAAGTACATACTGGGAATGAGTGCTTTGATTCTCTCCCCGGATGGGGGAAAAGTCTACATTTATCAAGTTTATCACTTCGCAAGGGTACTTGAGGCACTCCAGTCTGGGAAATTGCCAATACTACGGACACTACTATCTGAACTAGGCAGTCAGCGTCAGGTCACAAGACAGTGGAAACCATCTCACTGTAGAGTGCCCGTAAACGAAAGAGCTAATCAACTTGCGAAGGAAGTAACAATGGAAGAACAACCTAATGTTCCCGTCACACGCCACCAACATAAAAAAAAAAAAAAAAATTATTAAATCAATTAGAACACTACCAACACCAACACACGATTATTATCATTTTATGGACAGATCAGAACAAATGAATATTCTACGCCTCAGAACAAGGCATAATCGATTACGCAGCCACATGTATACAAAATTCCAGATTGGTGAAACAGCCATGTGCACATGTGGATTGGCGTCGCAGACAGCAGAGCACATACTCCAAGACTGTCCAAAATATAACATATCTAGGCAAACCTTCTGGCCTAGAGAAACAACTAGGCAACCTGTCCCTACCTACTCCCTTACCCCTTTCCGCACCTACTCCCCTACCTCCCTACTTTACCCTCTTCCCTACATACTTCTTTACCACCTTCCCTACATACTACTTTACCGCCTTCCCTACCTGCTCCTTTACCACCTTCCCTACATACTACTTTACCACCTTCCATACCAAGTCATTTACCTCCTTTCCTACATCCTACTTTACCACCTTCCCTACATACTACTTTACCACCTTCCATACCAAGTCATTTACCTCCTTTCCTACATCCTACTTTACCACCTTCCCTACATACTACATTACCACCTTCCCTACATACTACTTTACCACATTTCCTACCAAAGTCCTTTACCCCCAGCCCTACATATTACTTTACCACCTTCTCTACATACTATTTTACCACCTTCCCTACATACTACTTTACCACCTTCCCTACATACTACTTTACCACATTTCCTACCAAGTCCTTTACCCCCAGCCCTACATATTACTTTACCACCTTCCCTACATTCTATTTTACCACCTTCCCTACATACTACTTTACCACCTTCCCTAAATACTACTTTACCCCCTTCCCTACCTACTACTTTACCCCCAGCCCTACATACTACTTTACCACATTCCCTACATACTACTTTACCTCCTTCCCTAAATACTACTTTACTCCCTTCCCTACTTACTACTCCATGACATCATTCCCTACTACTCCTATAATTCCGGTGTCAACATCACCAGTTAGTTTCCCCTCCTCTACCCGGTGCTCCTGGCAGACATAAGGCCTCTCTGACACATTTCTGGGATGGTGTGTAAGAGTTACCTGCGCCTTGTATCGCTACAGTTGTTTCTCCTGGATAAAAGTACACAGTTCCGATAAATTATTTTTGTGGGATGTTATAAAAATTCTTTCTTTCTTTCTTTCTTCTTTGATAAAGTACAAAGTTATGATAAAGTATCTATATGGAATGTTATAACATCTTTCTTTCTTTCTTTCTTTCT
This sequence comes from Cepaea nemoralis, assembly GCA_014155875.1. Taxonomy (NCBI): domain Eukaryota; kingdom Metazoa; phylum Mollusca; class Gastropoda; order Stylommatophora; family Helicidae; genus Cepaea; species Cepaea nemoralis. The sequence continues at coordinate 76,062 of JACEFZ010010129.1, forward strand.
TTCTTTCAGGGATTAAATATATAGTTATGATAATATATTTTATGGGATGCTATGAAAACTTTTTGTTTCTTTCTGCGCGTTTGTTTCTTATTTTCTTTCTTTCCTGTATTGTTCTCCCGCCTGAGTTGAATTGAGATGAGGCAAGAACCGACATCAGTGCACTCGAGACATTCCCATAATTGCTCCGTTATCTTCAACAACCCCCATCTTCCGTCTTATCTGTTCGACTTCTTTGATGTTCATTCCTTCGTCCTTTACTGTTATCTAATTTTATGTAATAATATATTCGCCCTTTAGTTCATTACGTCTGTGATGCTTTAATGATCTAATTGAATTACTTCCTACCATTTGTTCCAGCCTCTTTCCTTTGCTTCGTCGCATTTATTATTTCTTACTTTCACTCGGATTGTTGTGTCTGCTCAGCATATTACATATTAATGGCTATTATGTTTGCTGCACACGATACGCCCATGTGTCTTTCCTGCGCGTTTGGGAAAATTGACAAACAGACTGGCATAGATGCACGAATGGACAGACAGAAAAACATACATACAGACAAGGGACGAAGGGACGGATATACAGAGATTTTGACATGCATAGAAACATACAGTCGTAGAGACAAACGGAAAGTAAATAGGTTGGTTAATTCCGTTGGTAGTTAAGTGGGTAGGTAGCTGGGTAGATAGAAAGGTGGTTAGGTAGACGGGTTGTGTATGTAGACGGATGAGCCAATAGGAAAGTATGTAGTTAGATAGGTAGGATGTCTGGTGGGTAGTTATTTGGGTGGGTAGGTAGGTAGGTAGGTAGATAGATAGGTAGGTAGGTAGGTAGGTAGGTAAGTAGGTAGGTAGGAAGGTGGATAACTAGATTGATCAACAGCTGTTTTTGATAGGTATGTAGGTAAGTAGGTGTGTTGGTAGGTTATTAGATAAGAAGTTAGGTAGGTAAGTAAGTAGGTATATTGGTGGGTTATTAGGTAAACACATAGGTAGAAAGGTACGTAAGTATGTAGTTTCGTCACCATCTTTAGTGTCATGATGTGCCATACTGATAAGCGTGGGTGGACACGACATGATATCTCACACTATCACCAGAATCTGGGATTAGGTTTGGGTTACTGTCTATGATGCTACTGGTAGACCGACAACCCAAAGGAAATCAGAATGTAGTACAAAGAGAGGGAAGTAATGATTGCTGCAAATTAACGAAACGTCGCGAGTTATCGTTCCTATATTAGCTACCTCATTGCAACACTCCATTCAATCAGTGGCATGTTCTTTGCAGAACCTCGCTCCCATAATAACCTTCCGGAAAACTTCTCGATCGCAAGCAAGATGTCCGGCGTCCGACACACCCATCTGGATATCATTCACAACATCTGCACCCATCTTCTCTTTGGCCTTCCTCTTCCTCTCTTCCCAAGCATACACCCTTCCATTATTGTTCTCTCCAAACTTCCAAGACGTTTCAAGTGACAAAAATATTTCAATTTTCTTTGTTTTATCGCCTTTAGTAGCCAACCTTCTTCAATATTCAGCTCTTGAAGTATAGGATGCATTTGTTCTTTTCTTTATCCAAGATATTCTTAAAACCCGTCTATAACATTTATATTCAAAAGCATTTATGCGCTTTTTAGCTTGTTTATTAACCGTCCAGGTCTCACAAGCGTATGTTGGAATTGGAAAGATGCAAGCTCTTAAACATCTAATTTTGTTAGTTCTATCTGTCCCACTCCATAATTTATTCAGTTGTTTTAGTATTTTAAGAGCAATGTATATTAATCTTTTAACTTCTTTCATTGTGTCACCTTTGTTAATAATCAATGACCCAAGATATTTGAAATTTTCCACCACCTCCAATGTTTCCCCATTAACATATATTTCTTTCGCCATAGTAGTTTTATTTGTATGCATTATCTTTATTTTTACTATGCTAAGATATAAACTGTGATTTTTACTATTCTTTTGGATTGAAATTATAAGAGTTTCTATACCATTCTATGATGTGGATAGTAATATTGTATGCAGGTCAGCATGGTCGAATGGGTAAGAACTCGTGTTCTTAAACATCAGTTCTGCTGATGCCGAGGTAAGCCGTTCAACTCCTACACTGGACAGCTGGACTAAAATATTGGCCTGTCGTCCTTGACTTGGGGACGTACATTAAAAGTATCTCGGAAGTTGGAATGGGTTCGCCTGATGGCGAGGGACACTGGTAATAAGGAAAGCTAATCCACACGCAAAATTCAGTCCATCACTACTCTAAATAGTGTGTATGAACTACGCTTGAGTTCAAAGCGAGTGAGTGCCCCCCCCCCACCCCCCAAAAAAAAATACTGTATCATCAGCATATCGAATCTCTGGTATTTCATCACCACCGATATTTAGGGCATCATATTGCTCCCTGGTTATATCATCTCTGATATTTCTCATTATTTTTTCGGCATACAGGTTAAAGAAATAATGGGAAGCAACACAACCTGGTGGACTCCTCGCTTGATGTCAAACCAATCTGATGTCTCGCCATCTATTCTAACTGCTGCTTGCTTGTCTAGATAAAGCATTTTTATGAGTTGTATTACATGTGATGGAAATCCCATATTCCTCATGATTTCCCAAAGTTTCTGATGTTGTACACAATCAAATACATTTTAATAATCCACAAAACATGAGAATAGGTTTACATTAAATTCTCTGCTCTTCTCTATTATTAAACGCATGTTGAATATGTGATCTCTTGTTCCTCTTCCTTGTCTAAATCCAGCTTGAACCACGTTAATCTCTTCCTCCATTTTATTACGAAGTCTTCGCATTAAGATATTTAGTAGAATTTTACTTGCATGACTGATCAGGGCAATAATTCTATAGTTGGTGCATAATTCTTGGTTGATGCATAATTGCAACAGGGAAGTTGGTGCATAATTGCAACACTAGAGGGCTTAAAAGATGAGAGAGTTCTTTGTGAGTGTCGGTTGGTTTGTAAATTATGCTGTTTCGTCTTCTCTGATGCTGCTGTTATACTCAAGAAATATAGTGAAAGGTAGCAATTGAGAGTCACTGAGATACTCAAGAAGAAGAAGAAGAAGAAGAAGAAGAAGAAGAAGACGTGGACGAGGAAGAGGATGAGGTGAAGAGATGGAGGTGACGAGGATGAGGTGATAAGGAGGAGGTGACGAGGAGGAGATAATGATAGATAAGAAAGAAAGAAAGAAAGAAAGAAGGAAAGAAAGAATGAAAGACAGAAAGAAAGAAAGAAAGAAAGAAAGAAAGAAAGAAAGAAAGAAAGATAAACATCTTAAAGCACAAAAAGAAAGAAAGAAAAAAAGACAGGTATATCATCATCATCATCACGTGCCATGCCGATAAGCGTGGGCGGTCATGTCTTGTCATTTCATTCTATCACCAGAGTCGTAGATCAGCTCTGTGTTCTTGACTCGACCATACCACGTGGTCAAGCCATCCAGGTATTTACTTCTCTGCCTTCCTCTTGTTCTTTTCCAATCAATCTTGCCAGTTATCACAAAGTTCTCCAATTTATTTCTTCTCATAATGTGACCTAAACATGTTGACTGTCTACGCCTAATTTCTCTAATCAATTTACGATTGTCATTTGTGTCTTGTAGGACTTGGTCATTAGTTTTTCTGTCTGTCCATGGCATTCTTAGCATTTTCCTCAGAAACCACACTTCCACAGAAAGCAGATGTTTTTCAGCTAAAATGTTCATTGTCCAAGCTTCACAGTATACGTACAAATGGAAGCTAAATTTAATAACACATACTAGAATAAGTCTAGACGTCTACATAAAACGTGATTTGCGGGTCTACTTACGTTATAAAATGAATTTCAGAAGGGCGAGAAGTACAGAATCGCAAAGTGTGGAGAGGAAAACAATATCAAGTAATCGGTTCTTGAATTAACGCGATCTTGAAATAATCTTAACAACCCCCCCCCCCCCCCCCCCCCTCCTCGAAACTCTATAGTTCCCCATGGAAAAGAGGGGGGGGGGAAATTCCCCACCGGTTGAGAACCACTCAACTAAGATACCGCATCGCTTGGTTTAACTGAAACCATTGCTGACCATTGGCTGTGTTAGACAGGGGACATAATTGAGATATCGATTCCTTCCCTATTGAAATCATAATGTCTTACTTCCCTTACAACGGCTTAAACAATTGCAGTCGATAGCAAGCTGCAACATATGGCCCACACGTAAATGTTCAACATGTAAGCAAACATTCTAGTTTCTTACTAAGTCGTCGTGGCCGAGTGGTTAAGGCGATGGACTTGAAATCCATTGGGATCTTCCCGCGTAGGTTCGAATCCTGCCGACGACGAATTCTTTTTTTGCGTGTGTGAGTGTGTGCGTGTGTGCGTGAGTGAGTGAGTGTGTGTATGCGTGTGGTGGTGGTTGGGGGGGGGGGGAAATGGGAGTCTGTTGGACTTAAATGTGTACCTCCTGTCCTTGACTAGACACGCAAATGACAAGTAACTCGGCAGTCGAAGTGGGTTCGCCTGATGGCGAGGGACACTGGTAAGAGGGAAAGCTAATCCACACGCAAAAACCAGCCCAGTGCACTAGAAGTGCTAGCACGTGTATAGACTACGCTTGAGTTCAAAGATATGCGACACAAAAACACAAACTAAGAATGATTGATTGGGGACAATGGTGCAGAATGAGAATATAGAACTATCTGTGAAAGTTTGAGTGTGAACATGTGTATAATATGAAGTGTGAACTTGATTAAACGCAATTCGTATTCCCGCATACCGCTGCGGGAGATTTAGAAGCAGAGCGCCTTGCGTTGGTTTATATACAATGGTATGAGTGTCGATCGCTCAGAAAGGAATGACAAACTACTGACCGTAAGCTTGTCGAAACAGCAAAAAATGCGTGAGTTGACTGTTACGTCATGTAAAGGATATGCAACTAATTTATTAATCCACATGCAAAAATTTGTTCAGTGACTCCCTAGTAGTAGCACGTTGTGGATTACGCTTGATTCCAGAGTGAGCGAAGGAACAAAAAATAGAAGTCAGACGAAATGCCATGACGTGTCCTTTCATTAATGTTTATGAATTCAGCATTTGTTTTTTCTATAACTACCTTTCTTGCTTTCGACTGTTCTTTTAAGAATAGGTTTTGACGAAGATTTATGACGCATAACATTACAAAACGAGAGAGAGAGAGAGAGAGAGAGAGAGAGAGAGAGAGAGAGAGAGAGAGAGAGAGAGAGAGAGAGAGAGAGAGAGAGAGAGAGAGAGAGAGAGAGAGAGAGAGAGAGAGAAAGGGTTAACATTAACAAATGTTAACATGTCACAAGTTTTGTGTCACAGCATGATGACGTGAGGTGACCAGATCCCATCACCTCAGATTTGCCATTCAAGACACTTCTTAGGATTTACCGGTACATGTTGTATGAGAAACCTATTCGCTGGCAACAAACAATTCTCCTGTGAATGTTAAACGAACATTAAAAGAAAAATATAACGTCTTCGGCAGGATTTGAACTTGCGCGGAGAGACCCCAATGGATTTCTAGGCCATGGCCATAACCACATGGCCAAGACGATTAAACATAGCAAAAATTAATTTATAGGTTCAGTAATTCAGGTTAGTCTTCATGTTTCTGTTAAGAGTGTCCTATATTGATTTCGCTTGAACAGCAAAGATAGCGACAAAACAAGAAGCATTTCCTCCGAAGTCGGAGAGTGTCTGCCTGTACGGCGAGGAACCACCAGTCTGCACATCAATAAGCCAGACATGGGACAACGGATACTCACGCAAACCTCAGGTCCTGTATGACATCACACTGATGTTGGACAATAGGATGCCTTTATCCGACATACAGGACTTCGCCTTGGAGCTCAAGCCAACGAACACAAGTAAGCAAGCAACAAGAAGCATTGGTTTGCTGTTGATGCGGAGATAATAAATGTTTTTCTTGTGCCGGTTCAATACGTAACTGCCGTACCAGGAACTGGAACCGTCTTTGGAAGTATAGTGAGAATTATTTCTTTCTTGTTCCTTTTCTTCTTCTGCATTTCCTCTCCCAATGTACTTAATATAAAATAACACGGAGTAATGCAGCTTTACAGAACACAATTACGGAAAACACGGGACGTTGCGGGGACTAACCTTCATCATCAAAGACATACACGAACATAAATATGGGAAGATACCAAGGTGACCGTATATAGGCATAATAACCGGGTGAGAAGAATGGAAAGTTGAAAAGAAAATAATATGAGAATAATGAAAAGAAAACGAAAACAAAATGAACATAAATGTGCTACCTATCTTACATGAGTGTCCGGGGTTCGTGTCCTTTTGAACTCGAAGGTAGACCATACAGACTGATTGTTGAGTGTGGGACAGCTTTCCCTACAACCAGTGTCCCCCGCCATCAGGCGAACCATCTCCGACTACTGAGATACTTGTAATTTACGTTCCCAGGTGAAGGCGAGACGTCAACATCTTAGTCCAACTGACCGGTGTTGCAGTGTAACCCCCTACCCTGGCCATCAGAGCACGGGAAGTTTAAGAGCGAGCTCTCATATCTTTTGGGCCACGCGATTTCCAGTAGCCACTGATAGCCTTGAAGGCTATATTTTCTTTGAGGTGAGTTTCTTGCAAGCAACATACACTTACTTTTTCTTGGTCCAAGATGGTTTCTAGTTCTATTTTTGTTCTTGCTGATATCCTCCGCATTCGAGTGCATTATTTTCAATCTTTGTTTGGTTTGGCCATACGCTCCATTATCAGGTCCCCTGGCTCCACATGACATCTGAGGAGGACCTCCAGTCGTTTTGTCTGGACCCTTTGGAGGCATAGGACACGGCACTGCACTTACCTGGGGGTCCAAAGCAAGGCGAGCACCATAACGGTTTGGAGTAATTAACATCTCATTGCGTGGCATCCTGATTTCTATAGTGCGCCTCCTGGCTGGCTGCTTCCGTCTTCAGCACATTCCCTTTATTAGAGCAGACTATGGTCTTGCTTGCTTGCTTGTCTTTCGCTGGCTGTGAATTCCAGCGTGAAATCCTGTATGTAGGATGAATACATTCTGTTGTCCAACATCAGTGTGCTGTCATACCGGACCTGAGATTTGCGTGAGTATCCGTTGTCCCATGTCTGGCTTATTGGTGTGCAGACTGGTGGTTCCTCGCCGTGCAGGAAGATACTCTCCGACTTCGGAGGAATCATCGACCCTACTGATGTTAGCCAGGACCCCGCAGGGACCTGTTGCCCAGGACGCACGACGTGGACGTGTCAGCAGGTCTTGGCCTGTATAGATCCCGACCCTGGTGCCTTGGAAACACCTCTGCGTCCCACTATGGTCTTACTCGAGTTTAGATGTGTAGACACGCACACACTTGTCTGCTCATGCATGTACGTGCATACACATCTAGAGCATTCTGGTTATTTTTACGGCACCAGAGACTCGCCGCCGCCCCTTCCCCTCTTAATTAAAACAGGTCCGCCACGTGAAGGCCTGGAGTTGGACTTTTGCTACAGAGGTGGTGAATACACCTCTTTTTGAATACACATACTTTTGCTGCAGAGATGGTGGGTATTTATGCAAGGCTGAACGCTCACCTCAACTCTGGTCCCCCAGCTACATAACATCAACATTTTGAACCCGTTATTTAGTTAAATCATGTGTGGTTTTTTTTCCCGTCCCCTCTATTGTAGTTAGGTTGCTATAGCCAAAGCAGGCCGACTTGGTTGATTTTCATACAATGATATTAGTGTCGGTCTACCAGAAGACAATGACAGACTACTGAACGTAAGCCTGCTTAGTTAAACACAAACAGTCAAACAATACTGGGGTTGTCTGCTAGTCCTGTAAAGGACATTTAACTTAATTTAGCTAGCATTCTAACCTAGCTATTATACGAGGTCTCTTCATAAAGTCCTTAATCTTTGGCTGACATATAGATCTGAAATCTGAACTGAATTAGTGCCAAACAAAAGTAGATGTGGACTAAACGTGGCACTCAATCAAATGAACAAGTATTATAATGTAGATTTCCGTTCACTGGGCATTGGAATTGAGGGAGATACCACGCAACGAAACAAATAACACGATGAGAAGTCACATTTGGCGATATATTATCCTTCGGCACTGAATCAGTTTCCCTATACAGTGAAAATATTTTCAGGAATGGAGAAGTGTGACATGTTGTAGATTGAGTTGCCAGAGGACCTAGTTGTAGTGTTCTCTGGAGATATATCTTGAATAATAAATAACAAGATAAAGGATATGATTTAGCACGTTTTGTCTAGAGGTCACTCAAATGAGCTAAACATTCCCGCAATAGCCTTTTTGGAGAACATTTTCTTTTGGCTCAACCCCCACTGTGAGACTATTATGTATCTACACAGAAATTTATAAAAGAAGTAAAAGGTTCCCTTAAGGCCAGAAAAGATCTGAACTATTAGCGCCTGGACAACTGAGGATCCCTCTCACTCATTATAATGTTGACAGTGTGCTGTTCGTCCGTCACCTAGATCTCTTCTTTCTTTATTTGGTCAGTATGACCTATATCAGTTCAAGTAGTCCTTCAATTTTGCAGACAAACAAACTTCAACAATAACTGTACATTACATCTGTTAGACAGGACATCTACATGACAGTTTCTTGACAAAAGTGGAACATACATTCACAAGGAATTGGTTTACACCACAAGTGTACAAGATAGACACCATGAGATACCTGACAACATCTATACAGGACTTTTCACAATATGTATAACCAACCACAGCACTTAAGACAGTCACCAGAGACAACACTTGACAGCAACTGTACAAGAAATTCACTGGGGACATGTACTTAAAACACTGGTTCAATCATACTGTTTATTGAGCTGATGGTGAGTCTAGTGATGACCATTGTTCATCCCATTTGTCATGTCAACACCTCAACAAGGTACATACAAAATGTACAAATATGCTAACATGCATGAAGATAACATGATACACCACCTCTCCATTACTCCACCAACTAATAACTCTCATCCACCTCTCCTCTCTAAGTACCACCACATCATTCTGTTTACAGTATCTATCTCTATCCTCATCTCATGTTTCTTGGGAATTTAGGAAATCCTATCCATGGGCAACTCAAGGAAGAAACTACTGTTCTGGGTCTGTTGAATCCTTTTATCATCAGCATGGATGTTGGACTAGCTCCAGTTAGCAGCTTTCCCAAAATAAGCTTCATGGCAGATTCATTCCTCTTGAAGACAAGATTTGGTAGGATGATATGAGACTGTCTCTCCCCGTTAACCAGACTGTCTGTGAATGCTGGTACTGGGATACTTCAAAAGTTGAGGATAACACTCTCCTGACATTGGGAGATGTATACTCGGTACATGCAAAACATGACTTGCTGAAGAAACCCAGAGATAGGAACAAAATCCAATATACTACAGCCCCTCAGTCAGTCCAATCTCACCTACACTTCAAGTCTTCATTCTTCAACACTGTGAGCACCAGGCTGGAGATTAACCAAGATAAGTCCTAGCTAAACAATCCACTGCACCAGTCATTTCACAAGTTGTCTTGAATGGGGTTGGTTAATAACCAGACTTGTTGTTTTCATTCTCAGATGACATTTGATTAATGATCACTGTAGTCTTCAGAACTATTTTTCTCTCTTTCTTTTATATCCAGCTGTTTGAGAGCTGAGCTGAAAGTCTCTAGGAAATTCCCATATTGTGGGTTCTAGAAGTTTTCACTTATAGAGAGTTGGTTCTGGATTCTGGGACTACTGGTTAGTTTTCCCAGATGATATATGGATGCCTCTCCTCCATCCTCCTGTTCTCTGTGGATATATAGAATGGCACAACCTCTCTTCACATGTGTTAAAAGATGATGTTGTCATACATTAACATACACAGATGGAGATGGGGAAGGTTAGGGTTGATGATGTAGTGAATTTCACTCTGATGTACTGTGGTAATCACAAGACCATATGCTGAGACAGGGTAGCTTAACACAATTACAAGCATTTATGTGGTCTAAGTTCCACCATGTTTGAACCACAGTAGACCTGGGCACAAGGAGGACCAGACACAGTACAGCAATCATTGTGACATAGCAACATGGGACAGGCATTGTGAAGGGAAATGGAAAATAGGCATTTACAACTGCAATATGCATTATGTATTAACTAATGGCATTTACCAAATTAGCCGACCAGACATCCATTTCTATAGCTGTGATGTCGGTGCATGAATGTCTTATTCCATATTCACACAGCAATGCCAGACCTCACCCCTTTTTCACCAGACTTGTCTCACAGATACATCATCATCATCATGTGCTCTTTCCCCACTGAGTAATGTCCACAGTAGGTAACAGAAGCTCAATTGCATATCAATAGTTCACATATGCACCAAGCACATATGTGGAAAAACATGTTTAGTCCCTGTAAGTTTGCATGAGCCATACATTATATTCAGCCAACTAAAACACCGGTTCACACACCTATGGTTCTCTTAGGAACTAGTTTATATGAACCATCCAACAGTAGAGGTAACAGTGTAATACTTCAAAGAGAAATTATAGTAATTCTCTTGAGCTTATAGCGACCAGGCATCACATGGACTTAGCAATTCTGGCGTGCCATCACCGTCCTGTTTACATATGGATATTTGAAGCATCTTTCCTTCCACTAGATGTGAGAGGCTATTTACTAAATCACCCACTCACTCACTCCATCAATCTCAGCGTTTTACAAAGGAACGTGTACATGTTTCATCACTCATTCCCATTCAGACTGCCATTTGTTAACTCGCACGAGAGCAAAGGTACAGTTGATTTTAAGAATAAGTCATCCTAGGCATGTAGAATGCACAAGGGGTTTTGGTTTGCGAATCTGCATGAGTGTACTACATTCCTCAAGCATACGCAACCAGTCACAACAAGGGATTGATATGCACTTGGAGTATACAGCGTGAAAGACGTGTCAAGGTTGAAGAAGCAGTATTCAGAATACTGGCGCACAGAAGTTAGGTTTTCCACTTTCACACATTATTCATAAAATACTCTTATATTCTTCTCTTTCGTACATTAGGTTTAGCCACAACATTAAAGTATGTTTTAAAGTGGTACCTGTTGTCCAGAGAACAATATATTGAATCTACAAGGGCATTGTTGGGTCCTCACATCACTCTAGCGACCGCTCCTGGTGAAATTCCCGCTCCTACTAATTAGATTTTAAAATATGGCCCAGGAATAGCGTGGGCTCATTATTTATGAACCAATCAAAAGACAAGTGCATACCGCCGCCTCCCCCAACTCGTTCTGGAACCTTCGATCTAAGAATAGCCCTTATTTTGGGATGGTCCCTGTTAAGACTCAAAGTATATTTATGAAATGTGTCGGACTGGAAATGGGGATTCTGTTCCATCATGCTACAAGAAGATATAAATGGAATCAGCACTGAAGGACGAAACATCAATAACATTAGATATGCAGATGACACAGTATTGATTGCAGACAATGCACAAGATCTACAACAATTAGAAGACGCAGTTGTTGTACACAGTGAGCAGCTGGGGTTGGAATTAAATTGTAAGAAGACACAGGTTATGGTCGTCACTAGGAAGAACGAAGTACCACAATGTAATATACAAGTAAATGGGAATATTCTTCAACAAGTGAATCGGTACAATTATCTCGGAACAGTCATAACATCTGATGGGAGATGCCTTGAAGAGATTAGAACAAGAATCGCCATGGCGAAAGTAGCCTTTAGCAAGATGAAAAACATTCTGACCAATAAAAAGATGTCAATTGAAACGAGAAAAAGAGTGTTGAGGGGATACATAGAGCCTGTTCTTTTGTATGGATGTGAAACTTGGACAATGTGCAGTCAAGCTGAAAAACATCTGATGGCTGCAGAAATGTGGTTTCTGAGGAAAATGCAAAGAATACCATGGACAGACAGAAAAACCAATGACCAAGTACTACAGGAGACAAATGAAAATCGTAAATTGATTAGAGAAATTAGACGTAGACAGTCAACATTTTTTGGACATGTTATGAGAAGAAATGGATTAGAGAACTTAGTGACAACTGGCAAGATCGAAGGGAACAGACCAAGAGGAAGACCGAGAGGAAAATACCTGGATGGCTTAGCCACATGGCATGGACGAGACAGGAACACTGAGCTGATCCACGACGCTGGTGATCGAGTGAAATGGCGAGTCATGACCGCCCACGCTTTCCGGCATGGCACATGATTGATTGAGAAACGGACACGCTTCTCCAGTGGTCGCCCCATTGCTTGAAATATTTGAGAAAGACCTCTGGGACTGGAGTACAATGTGGGCAATCTATAAATGTGTACAACATAAGTGCAGTTATCTAATCTATACACCTTTATCCTTGTTGTGGACTGGTAAGTTTTAATTTTGTTTGCATTGACGTTAATCACATTTCAGTTATCTGAATAAAGGAGTTAACAACACGGGTTATCTCTCTTTCTCTAACTACATTATCTCCCCTTCTGTATTGACGGCAATACACAAATTGCAGTCAATAACTAAACGCAACATCTGCATAACATTGCAATTTCAAGTATTTAAACAAATGTATTTAAGATAATAATAAGTCGTCGTGGCCGAGTGGTTAAGGCGATGGACTTGAAATCCATTGGGATTTTCCCGCGTAGGTTCGAATCCTGCCGACGACGTGTTATTTTTGTTTTCCTTCTTCCTGCAAGCTTTGTCATCAAGTGTCATCTTCGTAATAAAAGTGAATTTAAGTAATTCTCAACGCCCTTGTTCTGTGTCTTCAATGTGCACTCATCCAGGCTTCTTCCCTTTCAATACTTCATCTTGTCCACCATTTGCAACGCTATCTTCCCATTCCACTATCTCCTTCCACTTTTCCCTTCGGCACGTACTTTAACAACGAGGTATACCTGTTTACGTGGCAAGAGTACCTGAACTATGAAACCTTCATATCTTTCAGTGCTGGCGTCTATGGCGCAGTGTTAGAGAAGGCAGTTTCACAATCGCGACATACAGGGTGACCCCTCAAAAACAAACAAACAAACAAACAAAGGGAAGCAACAAATCTTCAAGTTTTGGGCTTCATTAGGTCGATGCAGAGGATTGGATTCGAGATCAACAATGCTTCCAGCCAGACTGGGCCACCCCACACACATCAAATGACTTTCTATCCTGGCTGAGAGAGCGATTTCAGGGGAGACTGATCAGCATGAAGTGTGACTTGGAGTGGGCACTGCATACACCTGGCTTGAACCCCCTAGATTTTTATCTATGTGGGTTATCTCAAAGATAATGTGTACCACAACAACCCTCAAACGATTGGTGAACAGTAATCACAACAAAGATCAGGGAAATCCCCACAGAGGAATGCGGTCGAGTAATTGACAATTTAGTGCAATATATACAAGTGTGCATCCAACGCTAGAGGCCAATTGGAGCATATTTTATGCAAAGCGACGGAGGTAACTGAAACTTTTGGAAATGATTGTACATAGACAGAAGTTTACCTTCACCAAATTTCAAGAAATGTGCTTGACCTTTGTAGCATTTAACAAACTCTTTATGGGTTCTGTTTTTGTTTTTTTTGGTCACCCTGTACAGTTTCGAAGTCGACCCCAAACAAGCTGATAGCAAATAGTTTGCGTTGATTTTCACAATGGTATGAGCGTCGGCTGTTCAGAAAACAAAGGATAAATACAGAATGTAAATGTAATAAGCAAATAAAACAAAAAAATCTAATAAATTCTGAGGTTGATTGCAACGTCCTGTTAAGGACATGTAGATACCTTTAATCTCTTTTCAATGAATCAATCATGTGCCATGCCGGTAAGCGTGGGTGGTCATGACTCGCCATTTCACTCGATCACCAAAGTCGTGGATCAGCTCCGTATTTCTGTCTCGACTATGCCACGTGGCCAAGCCATCCGGGTATTTACTTCTCTGCCTTCCCCTTCGTCTCTTCCCCTCGATCTTGCCAGTTGTCATCAAGTTCCCCATGTCATTTCTTCTCATAACATGCCCCCCCCCCCCCCCCACCAAACAAAAAAAAAAACAACTTCCCGACTGTCTACGTCTAATGTCTCTTATAAATTTACGATCTTCAACTGTTTCTTGTAGGAATTGTTCATTGGTTTTTCTGTCTTTCCATGGTATTCTTTGCATTTTCCTCAGAAACCACATTTCCACAGCCATCAGATGTTTTTCAGCTTGTCTGCTCATTCTTCACGCTTCACATCCATACAAAATTACAGGCTCTATGCAGCACTGCAACACTCTTTTTCTCGTTTCACTTGATATCTATTTATTGGTCAGTATGTTTTTCATTTTGCTAAAGGCTACTTTCGCAATGACAATTCTTGTTCTAATCTCTTCAAGACATCTCCTATCTGATGTTATGACTGTTCGGACATAACTGTACCGATTCACCTGTTTAAGAATATGCCCATTTACGAGTATATTACATTGTGCTATTTCCTTCTTCCCAGTGACGACCATAATCTGTGTCTTCTTACATTCATTTCTAACCCTAGTTGTTCACTGTGTGCAACAACCCCATCTACTAAATGTTGCAGGTCCTGTTCATTGTCTGCAATCAAGACTGTATCATCTGCATATCTAATGTTATTGATGCATCGTCCCACAATGTTGATTTCTTCCATATCTTCTATATTTCTGAAAATATTTTCATTGTACAGGGAAAAACGATCTGGAGACATTACACATTCCTGTCTCACACCTCACTTGATAGGCTGATATTGACCTACTTCATTATCAATTCGTATGGCAGCTTGTCGTTTCCAGTATACGTTTTTTTTTACAAGTCTAAGATCTTTTCCCGATCTTCCTGGCCAAGGATTTAATGAAATTGATTGTAATCCCGTATATCCACGTGGGGAAAACAGTAGCTACGAGATTCGGCAGCGGATCGCGCCGCGATGCTAACTTACTGGGGTATGTAAGACGGTCGTTCAGACGTTCAGAAAGCAATGGCAAACTACTGAACGTAAAACTTGCCTAGTACATCAACAATCAATCAATCAATCATGTGCCATGCCGGAAAGCGTGGGCGGTCATGACTCGCCATTTCACTCGATCACCAGACCAGAGTCATGGATCAGCTCAGTGTTCCTGTCTCGTCCATGCCGTGTCGCCAAGCCATCCAGGTATTTTCATCTCGGTCTTCCTCTTGGTCTGTTCCCGTCGATCTTGCCAGTTATCACCAAGTTCTCCAATTCATATCTTCTCATATCATGTCCAAAAAATTTTGACTGCCTACGACTAATTTCTCTAATCACTTTACGATTTTCATTTGTCTCCTGTAGTACTTGGTCATTGGTTTTTCTGTCTGTCCATGGTATTCTTTGCATTTTCCTCAGAAACCACATTTCTGCAGCCATCAGATGTTTTTCAGCTTGACTGCTCATTGTTTAAGTTTCACATCCATACAAAAGAACAGACCCTATGTATCCCCTCAACACTCTTTTTCTCGTTTCAATTGACATCTTTTTGTTGGTCAGAATGTTTTTCATCTTGCTACATCAACATAACATCAACAGCAGCTGAAAAATGTGAAAAATGTGAAAAATGTGAAAAATGCTTGTGTTGACTGCATCGTCGTGTAAGGAAAAAAAAAGAAGGTATTTTCCATCAATTTGTAGATTCTCACTTTATCGAAAGCCTTTGTGTAGTAAATAAATCAAAGGTATAGATCCTTGTTTACTTCTATAGAACGTTCAATTACTGTTCTCAGTATATACACAGCATTTATAGTGCCCTTGCCTTCAACAGACCCACATTGTTCTATTGATTGATTGATTGATTGATTGATTTAGGAACCGACATCACAGCATTCGGGGCATTCCCATAAGCGCTCCGTCCCCATCCTCAGCAGCCAGCGAAGAGTTCCAACACTAATAGTACCAGTATCAATCTGATTATATGTCCGTCTCGCCTTTCCTCTGAGCGTCGATCGCCAGATCCCCTCGCCTTCCCTCGCTGTCTGAATCTTGCCAGACCATGGTGATCCATTTGCTCATCCTAGATGCACACATGCTCCCACAAGGTCGCAACCACGTCTGCCTTATCATGCATCAATACTCCACCAAGTTTTGCAGAGCCAGCTAATCTGTCCGCCTGTTCATTCCCCAGCACACCAGCATGCCGAAAAGATCCCGACGATGCTTGTCACTCGTGACTTCCGAAGCGAAGCAAGTCACTCTGCAAGAAGCTTGCCTGTCCTCACCCTACTCAGCATGCATTCTGAGTCAGTTACAATCACGATGTGTGTGTATCGTATTCTCCATCCAGCGGAAAGCTGTACTGACCGCCTCCACCTCCATTCTTAAGCTAGATGTTGTGGTATCATATGCCAGGCTCTCCTGCACCAAACGTCGACCATTAGCTTTTGCTAAGAACTCCCAGGCACTTCTCCTGCCTCTCAACACCGAACCATCTGTGTATATAATCACATCACCAGGGCTAGCATTATCCTGAATTAGTTGCTGGATTTCAGGTTGTATTTTCTTCGTAACCCTTTGCATGATAATTCTTAGCTAAATAGTCGTGATGTGGCTCATTATACTAATTGTTCGATGTTGATCACATTCTGATTCCAATGCTCCTGATTTCCTTGGAATTGCAATAAATACAGAGTTACATAATTCATGAGGTATATATTGTATTTAGCAGACTGGTAACTTTATCTATTCCATATTCTTCTAAAGCACTAATCATTTCTGTTGCGATGCTGTCTGAACCGTGGATCTTGCCAGATTTCATATGGTTCAGAGAATTCAGGCGAATGGGCGAATTCAGATTTTTTTGTAAAAATTGGCCTGGTCTCACAGGTGGACTGAGCCTAAAATGGGTACTAAGATTGTTTTAAGAAATAAAGGTGGGCCGATGTGAGACTGACCACATCACGCGCTGAGTGCCGACTGGTCAATACACATATGGGTCTGTCACCACATGCCCAGTGTGGCTTCAGGCGTACAAAAAGGTCATTTACTTTCTTACATTTGGAATAGGTGTATGCATGTTTGTTTGTTTTTTTGTAAATGTTTGCTAACTTTGAACTGTTGCGATACAAAGGGTATTTTACTTTCTGACATTTGGAATAGGTGTATGTTATTTATTAGTTTTGTTTTTTTGTTTTTGTGTAAATGTTCTCTAGTTTTAAACGCTTGTCCATACACGTGCTATTAGTATTAGTTTGTTACTGCACTAGATTTTTGCGTGTGGGATAGCAATCCATTTTATCCGTGTCCCTCATCATCAGGCAAACTCACTCCGACATCTGAGGTACTTGTAATTTACGTCTCCAAGTCACGGACGAGAAGTCACCATTTTAGTCCAACCAACCGGTGTAGGGGTTGGTTGAACCCCTCAACCTCGGCATCAGCACACAGGTTGTTATCGAATTATGTGAAACACTATAACAGAATACAGCAGCAATAGGAAATCATTTGTTATGTGGTAAACAACTTCTTGGCTATTATTATTCCTATCAATGTAAGAAGCAATAATTTGTAACATCCGAGTTAAATTAAATAATTTATGAACGTATTACAGCTGTATATCAATCGTGTCGTCGTGGCCGAGTGGTTAAGGTAGACTAGAAATCTATTGGGATCTTCCCGCGCAGGTTCGAATCCTGCCGACGACGAATATATATTTTAATATGACTGACATATTGTCAGTCAGACCAGGATAAAATGTGCAGGTTGTTTTGTTTTTTGCGATCACTCGCTTTAAACTCAAACTTAGTCCACACACGCTACTTCTTGTAGTGCTGGACTGAATTTTTGAGTGTGAAATAGTTACCCTATTACCAGTGTTTCTCGCTATCAGACGAACCATCTCCGACTTCAGTGCTACACTTGTGGTGCAGGTAAATGAAAGACGATGGTAGGTAACAGGATCGTACTTCAGTGCAGGTGGAGTTTAAAAGGGTCGACTTCAATGCACCGGGTTTTATCCTATATGGCCCGGTCTCTTTTCGCAGGGACGCTTGCCGAAAGCGTCGCACTAAGCACGAACTCATAACATGAAATTAAACAATTTCTTCTTCTTCTTCGCGTTCGTCCGGAGTGTTTTTTCAGATGTGATTGCGGTGTGTTGATATGCGCCCTTGGGCCGAAACCCGTAGGCCAACACATCCGACTTTTGCGTGCATTTTTGACCAGGTTGCATTCCTGGGGAAACTCTCACTGTAGTGCTGCCGTCCACATCCCAGCTGGTCAAGTTGGACCGGTCGACCCTCAAGGGAAGGCAGGGGCAGTCTATGGCATTTTCCGCCTTCCGGGGAGGCTTCCATAATTGCAGAGCCGACCCATAGCACTCTGGTGCTGGGCTCACCACAGGTTCGTCACGTCCTGCACATAGCTGCTTAAATACCTCACTTCAATATATTGGTCATTTCGTTCGCAACGGGCCGCTCCCGCACAAACCAGGCCGGTCTGCAGACAGTATCCACTCAGCGAGTTTTCGATTCGGACATGTGCTTGTCGCTGTGCTCGGGGACAATGTAGTCAGAGCACGACTTTATAGTTACGGGCACGACGGACATTCGGAAACTTACCTAGTCAGAGCTATTCCGAACAAGAGCTATTCGGAAAACTAGTTAGTCAGAGCTCTTCCTAGCACGATAGACATTTTACTCTGACGTAATGGCGTAGTGCCAGTTTTTATTTTGCCGCCCGTAGGACGGCACTTCCGACTTCGGCGGGCATTTTAAAAAAAATGAGGTTAGCCTTCCTCGGGTTTCGAGGCACGTTAGACTCTTATTGTTGTGGTGTCGCCCACATCTCAGCTGGTCAAGGTAGAACGGTCAGAGACCTCACGGTCAAACCTCAAGAGAAGGCAGGGGCAGACCATTTGCATTCCCCGCTATCCAAGGAGGCTTCCATAATTTTTATTGCTCTGAGTCACCCGAGGAATTGCCACGCCCTGCTCATGGCTGCTTAAATTCCTCACTTCCATGTATTGGCCATTTCGCTTGCCACTGGTCGCTCAAGCACAAACCAGGAACGGTTAGTCTGTTGTTGACATACACTAGGTAAGCTTTAGCTTCTGACTTCGGACTACGCAATGGGCTCGCTAGGGAAGCGTTCCATTTCGTGTTATTGAGACGTTTTTCCATCTTTGACTACACTCTCTGTGAATATAGGTACAGAAATTTTTCGTAATCAGTTTTTGCGACTTTTTATACCTTTTGTACTCGCTCCCTAGGTAGGCTACATGTGCTGCCGGCTCAGCACCTTACCTCCGTGCACCAGTGAGCGAGAATCGGCCAGGCCCTCTCATTTGTGGATCCCTCATATCCCCCAGCTGAAAGCCTTCGAACAAGTATCTGAACCCCCGGGAAGGTTAACCCGGTCAACAAATGCCCGCAGAAGTCGGATGTGTCGGCCTAACGGCGCAAAAACGCAGCTCTGCTGTAAACAGACACAACGCAATCACATCCGAAAAAAAAACTCCGGATGAACGAAGAAGAAGAAGAAGAAAAAGTATCTGAACTGAGCAAGTAGCCTGCTCAGCACCTCACCTACATTTTTCGGTAGGTAGGTATCGGCCTGGCTGTCACATCCTAGGGTTTATAGCTTAGAGGCGTTCAGCCATATCCCATGAAATGGAGCCTTAGAGTATGTGTCTAGACCACGAATTAGTGGCATAGTGCTCCTGATTTAGACTTTGACTGCTATCCTCAGTCTACCTGCAGAGCAGCAGGTTGTGTCTCGCTTAGTCTGGTCCCTATCCCAAGGCCTGTCCGACATGTCGTTTTCCATCCGTCGACAATGCTCTTGGGATTACTGGTACACGCTAGGCCCCCCCCCCCCAGCGACAAGGTGGAGACACATCGGGGGGGGGGGGGAATTAGACAATTTAATAACATTAAAACATAACGAGAAAAAGTCTAGCTATGACGTGTTGCTATGCCATTACTTCGTTGCTAGGAAGGCGGCGCAGAAGTTGTGAGAACAGTGTCAAATAAGAATATGTGGAGCCGAAGGTGAGCAGGACCTAGGAGCCATCACTGACAAACGAATATTCTAGATGTCAGTTAGTTGACAGATCATCCTCATTGCACATCGAACCATAAGTGCTAAGATCCCCTCCTCAGTAAATGCCGCAACGTTTAGCGGTTAACGACAGCAGTTGTGTGTTGGTTTATTAATCTTCTTTGGCTTCCTGCATAGTGTTCTTGTTTGTCCACTCCTCTTTTAACTTGCTATTCTCGCATTCTGACCATGGTTGCAGATTTACAGTCATCACTTGGTTCTCGCAAACGACTTACTTCTCGTAGATCATTCAGTATATCAGCCTGGTCCATGGCTCGTCCGCCCTCCACAGTAGCCTCACCGGCAAGCCTGTCAACCTGCTCATTTCCTTGCTAGAAGATACGGATACAAAGGGAACTCACCGGCCAAACACCCAGCTGACGTCACAGGCATAAACTCTGCTACATCGAAAAGTTATCTAAACCTGACGTAGAAGACAGGAGAAACATAACCAGCACACTGAACCACAACAATTATAACCAAGAAAAATATGAAGAAAATTAGGTGGAACTGCGGTAAAGCTGTGAAAGTGTAAACAATATAAAATGACACAAAGTAGTGCAGCTTTACATAACAGAGTTAAGACACATATAGAACGTTGCGGCGATTAGCCTTCATCAGCAAACAAACACATTCACAAACACAACATACAGTCAAGGAGAACTCCTGTGACTACATTAGAAGATGATGACAGGACGAGAGGAACAAATGCATGGAAAAATAGAAGCAATGAAGAGAAAATGAGAATTGAAAAAAATGTTAATTGAAAAGAATGTTATTTGAAGAAAATGTTTAATTGAGAAAAAATGTAAATAGAGAAAAAAAACCTGCATACTCACCTCACGTACTGATCTGTAAGTAACTAAGAAAATCTCGGGTGTAGTTATATCCGGTGCTGGGTGTTAAGGTTCAGTGAGCACATAGAAAGAAGGGGGCGGGGTAGGAGGCGTGTAAAATTGAAGGTGGTATTAACCAAGACCCCATAGTGTTATTATAGGGACGAGTCTTAAGGTCTGGGTGGACTGATATGCGTGGACACGCGTACATACATAGACACACTTCAACAGACACAATGCTAGTGTATGTGGACATATGCAAAGTATATGCAAGAAGAGAGAGAGAGAGAGAGAGAGAGAGAGAGAGAGAGAGAGAGAGAGAGAGAGAGAGAGACAGAGAGAGACCGAGAGAGACAGAGAGAGGAAAAGTGCCTGCGACATACCACATGGGGCATACTGTACCCTACGAAATAGTCAGTATGGTTGATTGTCACACAACACACTTCAGGAGCCACTCGCCCAGTGCTCGAGTTGTTGGGGCTGTGTAAGATCCAACCACTCATATATCTATAACCATTATAATAGTTACCTCTGGCTGGTGTTTTCTCTCCACCGGAATGGATAATGCTATATTCCTCGGAAGTTGTAATGCTCTCTTGTCTCAAATATAACTAAAATGTGAATTCAGTCATCCTAGTCCTTCCTTAATGTGATCAAAGTTTGGGTGGTATGTGGTTAATTTACTTTAAAGTTTGTGTGGCCCTGGGAGGCCAGTAAAAAAATGTATACTTTTCCCCACAGAGGAGAAATAAATGTTTCCCGAGAAGTTGACTTTGGTATTAGTGATCAGCGGTAACAATTTTTGCTAATAAATTTAGAACTTTGAAGTTGTTTATAAAATGAAAGTACCTTACACTTAGAAACATTTTGTATAAGTAATTTAAAACCATTTTTCTTTACGTTATAATACTTGACTTTACTGTTAATGGTTATAATTAAAACTAAAGTAATTAAGAGGTTTCTATGTCACTTAATAAAATTGTAGCTAAGAATGTGATTTATTTTAAAATTTCTAGTAGTCTCCCTTACTATAATATTAGATGTTTATGTCCCCTACTAATGGTTCATCAAAGTGTTTTTCTTTTCTGTGCATGCGCAGTTGCATAGGGGACAATTTTAGAATTAACACACGCAGACATGTGACGTGATTCGAAAATATAAAATAATATAAATAAACGTGGAACGAAATTGTTGAATCATTCATTCAGTAGCATGTCCTTTGCAAAACCTCGCTCCCATAACAACCTGCGTCTGATACACTCATCTGGAGATCATCCGCCACATCCTGCACCCATCTTCGCTATGGCATCCCTCTTCCTCTCTGCCCAGGCATATACCCCTCCATTATTGTTCTCCCCAAACTCTCATGATATATATGATATATATGCATTTGTTCTTTTCTTTACCCAAGATATTCTTAGAATCCGTCGATAACGTTTGTATTCAAAGGCGTTTATGCGCTGTTCAGCTTGTTTAGTAAGTGTCCATGTCTCACAGGCGTATGTTGCAATGATGGGAAATATGCATTCTCTTAAAAATCTAATTTTTATAGTTCTATCTGTCCCACTCCATAATTTATTCAGTTGTTTTTAGTCTTTGAAGAGCAATTGATAGTCGTCGCTTAATTTCTTTCACTGTGCCACCATTGTTGATAATCAATGACCTAAGATATTCAAAATTTTCCACCACCTCCAATCTATCCTTATTAACATATATTTCTTTCTCCATAGTGGTTTTATCTGTATGCATTATCTTTGTTTTTGCTATGTTAAGATATAAGTTGTGATTTTCACTACGTCTTTCCATCCATCCATCATGTGCCATGCCGGTAAGCGTGGGCGGTCATGTTATGCCATCTCACTCGATCACCAGAGTCGTGGATCAGCTCAGTGTTCCTGTCTCGTCCATGCCATGTGGCCAAGCCATCTAGATATTTTCCTCTCGGTCTTCCTCTTGGTCTGTTCCCTTCGATCTTGCCAGTTGTCACTAAGTTCTCCAGTTCATTTCTTCTCATAAGATGTCCAAAAAATTATGACTGTCTACGCCTAATGACTCTAATCAGTTTACGATCTTCATTTATTTCTTGAAGGACATGCTCATTGGTTTTTCTGTATGTCCACGGTATTCTTTGCATTTTTCTCAGAAACCATATTTCCACAGCAATCAGCTGTTTTTCAGCTTGACTGCTGATTGTCCTTGCTTCACATCCATGCACAAGTGTAGGTTCTATGTAGCACATCAACACTCTTTTTCTCGTTGATATCATTTTATTGGTCAGTATGTTTTTCATCTTGCAAAAGGCTACCTTCGCAATGGCAATTCTTGTTCTTATCTCTTCAAGGTATCTCCCATCAGATGCTATGACTGTGCCAAGATAACAGTATCGATTCCCTTGTTTAAGAATATGCCCATCTACTCGTATATCACATTGTGGTATTTCCTTCTTCTGTCACGGGACAACTGTAGTTAACGATAAGATGATAGATTAACAGAGACAGTCTGTATTCACAGCCGCAATTGTTTGTTGCTAGTGGGGAAACACTCCCATCGGATCAAAGGAAACCAACCGTCTTTGAGAATTCCCCAGGAAGCGGGAAAATTGTCGGCATGTTGTTTGACCGAATCTCAAGATGAAAGGAAAAGCGCCGTCTTGATTTGGTGACAGATGGGGCCACCTGTTGTTGACAGCGACTGACGTCACTCGGACAATCCCAGACTGCAGAAAATATACTTTATTTGCCACCAGTGTGAAGAATGGAATTTAACTAGACTGAAGTGTTTGACTAGCTCTGTTCTAACGTAGAAAAGAATCTATTGTGTTCTGTGTCAATTAAAGTTGATGAGCATGTGTCTTACATGGCAAAGTGTAGAGTCAATTCAGGATAGAGCTGGATTTCATAAGGTATTCAATAAATAGCATTTACATGTAAATAATGTAGAATAGTCTAGTGATAGCTAGAGTTTAGGACTTGAGCATAGTGTTGTTGCTTTGTGGTTAAGTATTCAAGGAGTGTCGGCGACAGTAGGCAGTCGCGGTGTTAAACTAACTAGTGTGAGATGTCGATTAGCTCAGCTGGTTGAGAATAGTGAAGGGGGATGATATTTAGCGAGATTGAAGATGGTTGGGGGATGGGGGAAGTGTCCAATGATGGGATCTTCCAGTGGAGTTCTACTGGGGTTCTACACTTTGCATTTGGTCTTTCCTTGTCTTACCCTAAATCAGACCGATGTGATGAGCTCCTCTGCCCCATGACAGAGTTTGGTTCACTGTCATATATCTGAGTGAGGCCGTCGGCCTGCACTCATCTAATAGGGGTCAGTGTCATGTTGCTCTCACCAGGTGTGTTCTCTCTTTCACAGGTTCCCATCAGGTTATGAAGAAAACAAGCGGAAACATCACTGTTTAAGATCATGGATAAATTAATGCAGGAAGATTTATTCAGCGGCTTTTGCACTGGGCCCATGATAAAGAGGGTCTGAAGGAGCAGGGCTCTGTTGAGCAGAAACATATAATTATCCGGCAGATGACTTCTTAGTGATAGGGATCACGGAAGTTGAGAGTGATTATTTTCCACACCACATGTGAAAAGAACTATATTGATTATTTTCCACACCACGTGTGAAAAGAACAATGGTGACTGTTTTTTTCCATATCACATGTGAACAGTACAATAGGGAGTATCTAGGGAACAGGAAAAACGAACCTGGCATTTTCACTAAATTATTAGATTCCTGCGGGACTGTAAACAATATCTGTGTAATAGTGAAAACTTTAGGACATTTAGAAATGTACCATGTTTTTTCAAGGGACAGTGATCCGTGTTTTCACGATGCAAGGATTGTAAAGTCTCAGAACTGTAGGGACATTTAGTAACATTGTGTGTGATCGATTCAGGATCAGTCTTGAACTATATCCGTGATTGGTGACCAGATATCTGGGTTATCAAAAAGCTACTGGAGGAAGTCAGCATCTGGCAGGAGGGACACATCGTTTTGGTGAGGTCATTTTGTGCTGAACTATGATGATGTTGTGTGGTCCTTACCGGGATGATCAGACTTTGCTCTTGAGCTGTTCGGTCTGATTCTGCAGACACACTAGAGTATACGACATACATTCTACACATACACTTCTCACATACATACACTTTTCTTCATTAAATTAATGTGTTGTTAATTTTTAGAAGCTAGAGTTGTTTAGTATGTTGTTTTGGGGAAGTGTGAGATGGGGGCATGATCCAGTGGTGAGAGAGAGAGAGAGAGAGAGAGAGAGAGAGAGAGAGAGAGAGAGAGAGAGAGAGAGAGAAGAGAGAGAGAGAGAGAGAGAGAGAGAGAGAGAGAGTTATCCAGTGACTGAAGTAGTGTTGTAGACGGAATCTAGTGGATTCTCCAGAATAATGATAGGGGGTTAAAAGAATAATGTGGGTGTTGATTCCCCTCACTCCAGGGACGACACTATAAAGGAATACACGACATTTTCCCAGTGACGACCATAATCTGTGTCATCTTAATATTCAGTTCTAACCCTAGTTGTTCACTGTGTGCAACAGCCGCATCTACTAAATTTTGCTGGTCCTGTTCATTGTCTGCAATCAAGACTGTATCATCTGCATATCTAATGTTATTGATGTATCGTCCCCCAATGTTGATTCCTTCCATATCTTCTATATTTCTGAATATATTTTCACTGTACAGGGAAAAAAGATCTGGAGACATTACACGTCCCTGTCTCACACCTCTTTTAATAGGCTGATATTGACCTACATCGTTATCAATTCTGATGGCAGCTTGTTGTTTCCAGTATATGTTTTTTACAAGTCTAAGATCTTTTCCATCAATTTGTAGATCTTCAAGCATCCTTATCATGTCGACATGTCTCACTTTATCGAAAGCCTTTGTGTAGTCAATAAAGCAAACATATAGATCTTTGTTTACTTCTATAGACCGTTCAGTTACTGTTCTCAGTATATACACAGCATTTACTGAGCCCTTGCCTTCTACAAACCCACATTGTTCTTCTCCTATTTCGGGTTGTATTTTCTTCCAAACTCACTGCATGATAATTCTCAGTAGAATCTTCGTGATGTGACTCATTATACTAATTGTTCTGTGTTGATCGCATTCCATGGCTCCTGATTTCTTCGGGATTGCAATAAATATAAAATTACATAATTCAGGCGGTATATCTCCAGTTTCATATATTGCATTCAGCAGTCTGGTGACTTGGTCTATTCCATATCCTTCTAAGGCATTGATCATTTCTACTGTGATGTTATCAGTACCTGGGGTCTTGCCAGTTTTCATATGGTTAAGAGCATTCTGAACTTCTATCTTCAAAATCGCTGGTCCTTCATTACTATTCCGATGATTATATTGTCTGTGGGTTGAGGTTATTAGGTTTTGTATACCATCTGTGATGTGGATAGTAATACAGTATCATAAGCATATCGAATCTATGGTATTTGATGACCACCGATATTTAGGGCATCATTTTTTTTAAATAGTTTAGTCTACTTTAATCTGAGATGCTGAACAATGTGTAAAATGAATGCTACAATGGAAAATACAACTATGCGCAGGTGTTTTCGACTGTTCTATTCACAGGGACCAGTACTAGTAATAGTGATGACGGAGTTAATACTGACTGTGTTACCACGGAAATCCCCTGTATCAGACTGAGAAACAGAGTGAGAATCCATCCATCCATCATGTGCCATGCCGGTAAGCGTGGGCGGTCATGTTCTGCCATCTCACTCGATCACCAGAGTCGTGGATCAGCTCCACGTTTCTGTCTCGACCATGCCACAAGGCCAAGTCATCCAGGTACTTGGTTCTAGGTCTTCCCCTTGGTCTGTTCCCCTCGATCTTACCAGTTGTCAAGAAATTCTCCAATCCATTTCTTCTCATAACATGCCCAAAAAATGTTGACTGTCTACGTCTAATTTCTCTAATCAATTTACGATCTTCATTTGTTTCTTGAAGGACTTGTTCATTGGTCTTTCTGGCTGTGAGAAGTCTGTATAATGGAAAGCTTAAAGTAATATGTGATGAGATTGAGAGGTTAAATATTCAAACTTTAGGAATTAATGAACATCGCTGGAGAGTCAAGGGACATTTTACAACTGAAAATGGAAGTCTTTTAATTTATTCTGGTGAAGACATCGGAGGCCAGAGTGGAGTGGCATTTTGTTTAGATAAAACAACTGCAAAAGCTTTAATGGGATATAATTCAGTTAGTGATAGAATCCTCACTATAAGACTTAAAGACCGTCAAAAAAAACCAACAAAAAAAACAAAAACACTCACACAGATATATGCATCTACTTCAACAGCAGAGGAGGACGAAATTGAAGATTTTTACAATACACTGCAAGACACACTAAATAAGATTGGTCATAATGATATAGCAATAATAATGAGAGATAGTAATTGTCGTAATACGTGTCGTCCCTGGGGTGAGGGGAATCAACACCCACATTCTTTTAACTCCATATCATTATCTTGAGGATCTCCTGGATTTCTGTCCACAAAACCCCGTCAGTCTTCGGATCACTCTCTCTCTCTCTGTCTCTCTCTCTCTCTCTCTCTCTGTCTCTCTCTCTCTCTCTCTCTCTCTCTCTCTCTCTCTCTCTCTCTCTCTCTCTCTCTCTCTCTCTCTCTCTCTTACCACTGGACCATGCCCCTCTCATTCTTTTCCAAATCATACTACACAACACTAGCTTCTAACAAAATGACAAATCACGGGAAGATTAACCCGGCCAACAAATGCCCGCAGAAGTCGGATGTGTAGGCCTAACGGCGCAAGAACGCAGCTCTGCTGTAAACAGGTACAACGCAATCACATCCGAAAAAAACCCCCGGATGAACGCAGAAGAAGAAATGACAAATCTATATCTATAAAACTCAATGTATGTATGTGTGTCCGTTCTTTATGCGTTCGCGAACCGTCCATCCGATTGAGATGAAATTTTCTACACGTCTTCTTTTCATTCCCGTGCAGCCAACTGTCATAGATTTTTTTAGTGTACAATCACCTATTTACTTACGAAAATTTAATATTTCATTTTTCATTATCATTTATATATATATAGCCAGGGGACTTAACTTTAGAAAAGTTATTTCAAGGGGCATAACTTTTAATAGCATTGCTATATCTATATATATAGATTTTTGCATTGTTATCAAAGCTTTATAAAATGTTTGTCTACAGTTATTTACAGGCATATGTGCTATAATACATAATGATAAAATCTTTAAGGTGTTTTCAAAGTTTTCATAAAAATAATGCATCTATTTAAATAGTGAAAATTTTCTAACTCATCTTTTTATTTCTCTTCAACAGCACATTTAATTTTTTTAAACATTCTCATATGTATTTCGCTTTAAACCCACGTTGGGTATTTATGATGCCCGTCCATGTTAAACATTTCCTCAACGAGTTACTTTTCATGCATTTTAATGCTTATTGTTCTTTTGTTGTCAAAGAATTGCTTCATAAGAGATGTTGAATGAAAGAATGTATGAGAGGAAATAGAGAAGAAGGGCAGAATGTAGGACGGGCCTGCGTGCCCAATTCTGAACCCTTTGAAAATAAAGATTTTCGTTCGTTAAAAAAAAAAGTAATGTTTTGTGAGAGAAAGTTAGTTGCATATCGTTTGCAGTACTCTGCAGTCAACCCACCGCCCACCATTTATTGGCTGTTCGTGATATCTTGGTAAGTTTACTTTAGATAGATCTCTTCCAATCATATTTTCTACTATCAATCTATCTATTCTTCTATTCTATCTATATTTTTAACGGGAACGGGCCGAACATAGATAGATAGATAGATAGATAGATAGATAGTCGGGAACGGGAGCTTATATGACTTCTTATACGAATTAAATGAGATGCTCCCCACCAGGGCCTGGGCGAAGTCGGGCCGGGTCAGACAGACAGATAGACAGACAGACAGACAGACAGATAGTCGGGAACGGGAGCTTATATGACTACTTATATGAATTAAATGAGATACTCCCTACCAGGGACTGGGTGAAGCCGGGCAGGGTCAGACAGACAGACAGACAAACAGACAGACAGACAGACAGACAGACAGACAGACAGATAGACAGACAAACAGATAGTCGGGAACGGGAACGGGAGCTTATATGACTACTTATATGAATTAAATGAGATGCTCCCCATCAGGAGCTGGGCGAAGCCGGGCCGGGTCAGACAGACAGACAGACAGACAGACAGACAGACAGACAGACAGCCAGACAGACAGACAAACAGACAGACAAGCAGACAGACAGACAGACAGATAGATAGATAGATAGATAGATAGATAGATAGATAGATAGATAGATAGATAGATAGATAGATAGATAGATAGATAGATAGATAGATAGATAGATAGATAGATAGATAGATAGATAGATAGATCCCCGCCAGGTTCTGGGCGAAGCCGGGCCGGGTCAGTTAGTTAATTTAATAAAGAAAAGTGTCAGGTATGTGCAAAGTGTATGTGTAGAATGTCTGTCGTATAATCTAGTGTGTAAGCAGAATCAGACCGAACAGCTCAGGAGCAAAGTCTGCTTCATCACAGTACCGGCCACACAACAGCACCATAAATCAAGTACAGAAGTCCTCACCAAATGATGCGTCTCTCCGGCCAAGTGTCGACTTCCTCCAATGGCTCTTGGATAGTCCGGATGTCTGGTCACCAATAGTGGATATAGTCCAATACTGACCATGAATCTGACACACACAGTGTAACTAATATGTCCCTAAAAGTTCTGTGATAAGATAATCCTTGTATAATAAAATAATGTTTACTGTCACGTTGAAACAAAAATGTTAGTAGTTAATTTCTCATAGGAATTCACCATTTGGGAAACTCAATGTTAATTGGTAATGTCTCACAAGAATTCCCCATTTGGAAAAACACAATGTTAATTTTCAAGTTCTCTATATAACTACTATTGTTCCTGTTACTGGTGGTATTGTAAGTATCCTCACTATACTATGATGAGAACTACCACTGAGGAATCACTCTTATATGATCATCGGTTCCCGCTCAGCAGAGGCCAGGCTCTTGTCAGACCCTCTGGGTTATGGGCCCAGTGCAAAGCCCCTGAGTAAAAACTTCTTTCAATGATCGAGCCATATTCTTCTTTTATGACTTTTCCGCTAGCTTTTTGGAAAACATAGTGGAACCTGTTGAAGAGAGAACACACCTGGTGAGAGCAACCCGATTCCAACCTTTATTAGGTGAGTGTAGGCCGACGGCCGCACTCAGATATATAACAGAGAACTTAGCTCTGTCATAAGGCAGAGGAGCTCATCACATCGGTCTGAGGCATGGTAAGACAAGGAAAGACTAAAGGAAAAGTGCAGAAACCCAGTAGACACTCTACTGGAAGATCCTACCATTTGAAATTTTTCTATCCCCCCAACCATCCTCAATCTCCCTAAATATCATCCCACTACATTGTCCTTAACTCACTGAGTTAATTGATATCTCACACTAGCTAGTTTAAGCAACGTGATAGCCTAGTGCTGCCGACGCTCTTATAATACGTTCTAATAACGCACATTACTACACTCGATTCCTAAGAATAATCTAATTTGGGTCTATTTAATTAAATACCATATATTTATTCCTGTTTGAAATCGAGACTACAAAATATCACAATGGATAAATGTCCGCCGATGTAAATCAACATAAGACACTGTAGTCTCTCTCCATAATCAAACTAGGAATATCACACACGTCCTTGTTGTCTCACAACATTTGGTCGACTCCCACCAAAGTTATTTATCCAGACTGTTCTAATACTGTGTCTGAATGACGTCACAAATCTGACTAGACACTAGGCGTCGAGAAGTTATTTTTCTCTCACCTTTTCCGACTTGATGTAAACAACTGGCTGGCTGTCCCGCTTTCATCTGGGGAATTGTCCCGGTACTCCAAAAAGTCTTGCCGGCCTGTAATCTGGAGAATCTTTTCCCCACAACAAAAGATCTGGCCGACTTTCACCAGGACAGTCTGTCTCCAACTTCAATGGATGGCTGCCTCCTGTAGACGAATGGCGCGACAGTCTTTCATCGATCGAACAACTCCAAGAATTTCCGCGACAGTAATGCAAAAGTAGGCACAGGAAGAGCTGAAAATGAAAGACACGTTTTAGGAAAATTTGGATTGGGAAATAGAAATGATGTAGGTGACAAATTAATTATATTTTGCACAGAAAATGAGTTAAGCGATAGCCAACACACTTTTTAAAGAACACCCAAGAAGACTCTTCACACGGAAGTCCCCGGTCAGTATTACAAAAAATCAGATAGATTATATTTTAATACAAAGAATATGGAGATCAAGCATAACATCTGCAAAAAGCCTACGAAGTGCAGACTGTGATACAGATCATCAGTTATTGGAAGTAGATCTGAAATTAAAACTCAGAAAGCTTACCCGAGGACAAAGGCCACTTTGTTTTGATCTCACAAAACTACCAGATGCGTGCAACGTAGAAGTTAGGAATCGTTTTGAGGTCTTGATGTCTGTACAAGAGGATATGACACCTGATGACCTGATGACCTGGCAGTACAAGCTAAAGATATCTTAATAACTGAAGCCAAAGATTTCATTCCGACCAAGAAAAAGCAACTTACATCAGACACGTTAGAATTAATAAAACAACGAAGGGAACTTACTGAAACAGAAAGGAGGTGAATCCGATAATAGAAGGATGAAGTATAAATCTTTAACTCGAGAAATAAGAAAGAGTACAGGAATGGACAAAAATCGATGTATACAATATTGCTGTATCAGAATCGAGAAATATCAAAAGACTGGAAGAGATTAAGAAATGTTCAAAGAAATGATGTTAATGACAAGAAATGTTAAACCTCAATTGAATGTTATCTGTGATAAGATGGGAAAACCTTAACAGAATCTAGACAAATTCTAGAAAGATGGCAGGAGTACTGCAGTGGAATGTATGATATGAACCATCAAACGAACGAACGAACGGAAATCTTTATTTTCAAAGGGTTAAGAATTGGACACGCAGGCCCGTCTGATATTCTGCCCTTCTTCTCTATTTCCTCTCATACATTCTTTCATTCAACATCTCTTATGAAGCAACTCTTTGACAACAAAAGTACAATAAGCATTAAAACGCATGAAAAATAACCAATAATACATGACTCGTTGAGGCAATGTTTAACATGGGCATCATAAATACCCAAGGTGGGTGTCAAGTGCCACACATATGGAAATGTGTTTTTTTTTTCTGGCTAGTTGTCGTTCGAGATAATTTACCATTATTTTTTTTTATTAAGGGGGCATGTAGTCTGTCCTGAGGTAGTGTTCAAACAGGTTGCGACTGTATGTATAATGATTGGTGATGTCTTTGATTTCTTGTGGAAGATTATTCCACAACTGTGTAGCAGAGTATGCTAAGCTTGTTTTATATAAGTCTATCCTAGATTTAGGGACATGGAGTATATTTAGTCGTTCGCTATGTCTTGCGTTATATTTAAACAATGGCCAAAGGTAGCTTGGGGCATTTTGAAATAGGATTTTGTCAGTTAGTTTAGCCTTATTAAAAAGTAGGCGTTTGTGGAGTGGCAGTAACTGAAGACGTTCATGTAGATTAGAATTGTCTATAAACTTATCACCATTGATTAGACGCACTGTCCTTTTCTGGGGTGAATAACGGCGTTTTGTTATTGATTTGGAGCATCCATTCCAGATTGTGGAGCAATAATCAATATGTGTTTGTATGTGGGAAGTATAGAATATCTTTCTTGTGTTTTCATCGGGGAAGTTTGTAATTTTGGCAAGTTGGTATACATTTTTGGCTAATTGTTTAACTAGAAGCATGAACATGGAAATTAAAGGATAAATTTTGACCTATGATAATACCCATGTGCCTTGTGCTCGGTTACACTTTCTATAGGCGTGCTACCAATGTGCAGCTGAAGAGTTCTCTGCGAGTTTAGAGTGTGAAGTCTTTGCCTGGTTCCTATTAATATTATTTATTTCCTCTTGCAAGGATAATTCTAGCACATTACGATCAATAGCGTTTGTATATACTGTGCAGTCGTCTGCAAATAGATCGCAGGACGATGACAGATATAAGGGAAGATCATTTATATAAATGGCAAATAACAGAGGGCCAAGTATAGACCCCTGAGGTACTTCCAGTATTAAAGGTAATGGCTTGGGGTAGAGATTTATTGTGTGATATTACTTGTTTTCTTTCTAATTAAAATGAGTTTATTAATGTCACTATATTAAAGCTTACTTTCATTGTTTCTAGTTTTTAATTAGGATATTATGATCTATCATATCGAATGCTTTTATAAAGTCTATAAACATCGTTCCACATAGAGTTTTTTGTTAATATTTTGATGCCAGTTTTCTATCATGTTTGTTAGGGCCGTATGGCAGGAATATTTTGGCCGAAATCCTGATTGACTGTCAGCTATTAGTTTGTGGCGAACTAAGTGCTCTATTGTTGTTTTGTGGGTGTGCTTTTCTACCGGTTTGGATAAAGAGGATAATATGGAAATTGGCCTATAATTACTCATGATACAATCGTCTAATGAACCAGCTTTTAAATGAGGATACACTTTAGCGATTTTAAAGGCTGATGGGAAGTGACCTTTGGTGAGACATTGATTGTATATAAAAGTTAGTGACTCGCAGATCGCCGGTGTAGCATAGCGAAGGATCCGATTACTGATTCCATCTAGTTTGATGAGTTATTGTTTTTTTAGGTTACTGAGATGAGTAAATACTTCAGTGGTCGTCATTAGCGGTATATTTGTGGGAATGTCTCCATAGCATTTGCTCTCCCAGAATGATGATAATAAAGATATGTCATGAGGCACATCTGGTATTGCAGCCTTCAGTTGGTTTATGTCAGACTGAAAGAAACTACTGAATTGATCACATGTAACCCGATTTGATGGTAAAGATTGTGATGATCTGTATTTGTTTGTCAAGGTATTAATTGCTTTCCATATATCTTTAGTGTTGGTTTTATCTATTATTAAGTTCCTAAAATAGTTTTTCTTTTCCTTTCAAATAACATATTGAACTTTGTTTCTCAGACTACGGTACATAGTTAGATCTCTATTTTTATGTGCCCTGTTCCGGTCTCTAATAAGTTCAACTACCTTCAGTGTGATCCACGGGGGCTTAGTGTGATGTTTAACACGAACTTCCTTAAATGGAACATGCTTATTAAATACGCTTAGAAAGGGCTTCAGCCAGTGGTCCAGAGCATCCCCTGGGTCAGGAAGCTGGTAAACATAGTCCAGAGATGAGATGAGCAAGTCTTGTAAAAAGGCATCTTGATTGAAGTTTTTACAATTTCTATATTTTATACTTATATGTTTTGTGTTTGGAAGTTTTGGTACCTCTTTTCGACCACGTGCAACATACTGGGTAGTGATCGCTCATTGCATTAATAAGTACAGTACATTCTGTGATGTTGTCAGCACACGTAGTATAAATATGATCTATAAGTGCTGCAGATGATTTTGTTAGTCTAGTGGCTTGTTTGACTAACTGTTTGAAGTTATATGACTCTTTCATTTTTTCCCATGTTTTGTTTGATTTGTTAGTGTCTATGTTGAAGTCGCTTAGCAGTATTATTTCTCTAGCATTACTAAAGACTACATCCATCATAGTGGTGAATTTTTCATACCAGATATTTCCTGCAATGGGGTTTCGATAAAGATAGCCAACTACTAGGGGTACTAGGGATTTTGAAGCTTAACTTCAAGCTATACACATGCAATCTCACAGGTTTCAAAATCTAGCCTACGGTGGGTGTTAAGCGAGTTAGAAATATAAACTGCAATACCCGTCTCTTGTTTCTGATAGGGCTCTCTTCTAATGGTTTTAAAGCATCTTATAGCGATGTCATAATCTGAGATGTTGCTATTTAATCGACTTTCGCTAACGCCGAACATGTGAAAATTTTGATTAACTATAAGTGATAGTTCAGGCAGCTTCCATAATAGATGGCAGATATTTAAATGCCCGATTCTGAGCCCATTATTACTGAGCCAGTGTTCATACTTATTAGACATTTTAACAATGCGTAATCATGAATTTTTTAAAACACAAAATGAATACAATTTACGTCCTTTATAACAATACATACTCTAAAGTACAGAGAAACAGTAATATCTCTATAAATATACACACACACACAAAATACGTACAAAGATCAGTAAGGATGATCAGTGAAGACCCCCTCACTCACAGTATAAACGCGATAAAAAGTATTATAAAAGATATCCAACTAAGTGGCAATCTCTGTGACTTCAATACGTGTCAATGTTTATAGTCACGTACAATCTAATACGTTGCTATATAGAACGATAACCAAGTAAGCACATAACCTTTGCAGAAGAGGCTCTTTCTTGTACTGAGATCCGGTGTTGCTTTGTGCTGAATTGCTAGTAATTACCAGGCTGTGTTGGTCCTTGGTACAGCGACATAATAAGTGCCTGTCGAAGTGAAGCTGGGCTAAAACGTGTGAGGTATAACAACTCTGGGTTACAATGGAGTGGATACTGTTGATTTCTCACGGGTGTGTAACGACTTCCAACTACAGGCTCTGATATAAGTGACAGTGAGGATATGAATGAGATACATGAGCCAATGACAGCAGAGACAGAATCTGAACCCTCATTAGATGAAATTGCATGGGCAATAAAGAACCTGAAGAATGATAGATCACCTGGATGTGATGAGATGCCAGCTGAACTAATTAAAGCGGGAGGAGAAGAAAGCATACAAATATATCACGCATTATGTAAAAATATATGGAAATATGGTATATGGCCAAAAGATTGGAGGAGAACTATCTTCATTCCAATACCAAAAAAGGTCAAGCCTGAAATTATGCACCAACTATAGAACATGTTGCCCTGATCAGTCATGCAAGTAACATTCTACTAAAAGTCATAATGGGAAGACTTCGTAAGAAAATGGAAGAAGAGATTAACGTGGTTCAAGCTGGATTTAGACAAGGAATAGAACAAGAGATCACATACTCAACATGCGTTTAATAATAGAGAAGTGCAGAGAATTTAAGATAAAACCTATTCTCATGTTGTGTAGATTATTCAAAGGCATTTGACTGTGTACAAGATCAGAAACTTTGGGAAATCATGAGGAATATGGGCGTTCCATCACATGTAGTACAACTCATAAAAATGCTCTATCTAGACCAACAAGCAGCGGTTAGAATAGATGGCAAGACATCAGATTGGTTTGACATCAAGCAAGACGTCCGTATGTACTGTGTGCTGTCACCCTATTTGTTTAACCTGTACGGCGAAAATATAATGAGAAATATAAGAGATGATATAAACAGGGAGCTATATGAAGCCCTAAATATCGGCGGTCATGACATACCAGAGATTCGATATGCTGATGATACAGTATTGCCATTTACAATACTGAATGGTATAGAAAACCTAATAGCCTCAACACAATTGAATAGTAAAAATCACAACTTATGTCTTAACATAGTAAAAACAAAGATAATGCATACAGATAAAACTACTATGCAGAAAGAAATATGTGTTAATGAGGAAAAATTGGAGGTGGTGGAAAATTTTGAATATCTTGGGTCATTGATTACCAACAACGGTGGCACAATGAAAGAAATTAAACGACGACTATCAATTGCTCTTCAAAGACTAAAACAACTGAATAAATTATGAAGTGGGATAGACAGAACTACAAAATTTGATTTCTAAGAGCATGCATCTTTCCCATTGCAACATACGCCTGGACACTTACTAAACAAGCTGAATAGCACATAAATGCCTTTGAATATAAATGTTACAGACGAATTCTAAGAATATCTTGGGTAAAGAAAAGAACAAATGCATCCATACTTCAAGAGCCGAATATTGAATAAGGTTGGCTATTAAAAACGATAAAACAAAGAAAATTGAAATATTTTGGTCACTTGAAACGTCACGAAAGTTTGGAGAGAACAATAATGGACGGGTATATGCCTGGGAAGAGAGGAAGAGGAATGCCAAAGAGAAGATGGGTGCAGGATGTGACGGGCGATCTCCAGATTATGATCGAGAGGTTTTCCGGAATTTTGTTATGGGAGTGAGGTTCTGCGAAGGACATACTACTGAATGAATGAATGATGAATGAATGAATGATGAATGAATTCAGTGGCAACATCCCACGAAGTTTCTCCATGTCAACTCGCATCTACCGCTCTTGAGCTCTCGACAGCAGTTTATAGTGTAAACAACATACCGGAAGTTGTTAGTACGTTAGCATCACAGCAACCGAAGCCCGATAGATGTTTTACAAAAACATTATAGGTAGGTAATCACATTCTTGAACATTCATATTCGTCAAAGTTAGTTATATGTCCGGTACTTTTCTGTTAATTCACCCCAAACACAGGACCTCATATGCATCGGTCCAGCAATCACTTCCGGTTAAGTGTTCGGTAGACTGCTGGACCGATCGATGGATGCTTCATTACTTTTTTGGCCCGTAGGGCCCTCACTGTCTTCAGAATACTCCGACGGCAGTGAGGGCCCAAAATACGAACGAACGAACGAACGAACAAACTTTATTTTCAAAGGGTTAAGAATTGGGCACGCAGGCCCGTCTAACATTCTGCCCTTCTATCACTCTCTTTCATACATTATTTCATTCACACATCATTCAAGGCTAACAAAGAACAGCAACAATATAAAAGATATGCATTATAAAGGCATGGGCAAAATGCGAACATCAAAACTACACGACACAGTAATATTAGATAATGGTCTGACACTTGTTATTAGCCATGTGGAATATATTGGCCTACAAAAAGGGGACTGGCTGTTATACTAGGGTTTTGTTATTATTATTATTATTATCTCTATTATTAAGGGGGAAGGTAATCCGTATTGAGATAGTGTTCGAATAATTTGCGATTATATGAATAGGGATTGGTGATGTCTTTGATTTCTTGTGGAAGATTGTTCCACAGCTGAGCTGCTGAGTACCTTAAGCTTGTTTTGTATAAGTCAATCCTAGGCTTCGGAATGTGTAGTATATTTACACGTTTACTGTGTCTAGCATTATATTTAAACAATGGCCAAAGGTAATTTGGGACATTCCGATGCAGGATTTTGTGAATTAGTTTAGCTTTATTGAAAAGCAAGCGTTTGCGGAATGGTAGTAACTGAAGGCGTTTATACAGGCTAGGATTGTCAGATAAATGTTTGCTATAAATTAGACTCATGGCCCGTTTCTGGAGTGAGTAAAGTCGCTTGGTGTTTGAATTAGAACAACCGTCCCAGATTGTAGAGCAATAGTAAAAGTGTGTCTGTATATGAGAAGTATAGAATAGTTTCCTTGTGTCCTCATCAAGGAAGTTTTTAATTTTGGCGAGTTGGTAGACTTTTTTCGCTGTTTGTTTAATGAGCGCTTGAACGTGGGAATTAAAGGTTAGGTTTCTGTCAATGATTAGGCCTAATGTTTTGTGCTCAATTACACTTTCTACTGGCATGTTATCTATGTGAAGTTGAAGTAATGTGTGTGAGCTTAGAGTTTGAAGTCTTTGTCTGGTTGTTAATAACATTGCTTTTGTTTTAGTGATGTTAATTTGCATACGGTTTGAGTAGCTCCACCTAACAACATTATTTAATTCTTGTTGTAAAGACGACTCCAGTAAAATACAGTTTTCAGCGTTTGTGTACACCGTACAGTCATCTGCAAATAGATCGCAGGACGACGAAAGATGCAAAGGTAGATCGTTAATATATATGGAAAATAATAGAGGGCCAAGAATAGAGCCTTGCTGTACTCCAATATTGAAGGTAGTGGTTTGAGACAGAGATTTATTATGTGATACTACTTGCTTTCTATGTGATAGAAAAGATGATATTAGAGTGACTACATTAGGGCCAATTTTCATTGTCTCGAGTTTTTAAATTAAAATAACATGGTCTATCATATCAAATGCTTTCTTGAAATCGATAAACACAGTTCCACATAGACTGTTGTTGTTTACATTCTGATGCCAATTTTCTATCATGTTAGTTAGGGCCGTATGGCAAGAATATTTTGGTCGAAATCCTGATTTGTTGTCAACAATAAGCTTGTTGCGAACTAAATACTGTATTGTTACTTTATGGATGTGTTTTTCTAGTGGCTTAGATAGTAATGATAGTAAGGAAATGGGTCTGTAATTGTTCGGGAGACCATTGTCCAATGAACCAAATTTAAGAAGAGGGTACACTTTAGCTATTTCGAGAGCTGATGGAAAGTGGCCTTTGGTGAGACACTGATTATATACATAGGTTAGTGATGTACAGATCACTGGCGCAGAACAACGGAGAATCCGGTTGCTGATTCCATCTAACCCAGATGAGGTTGTGTATTTTAGGTTACTGAGGTACGTGAATACTTCAGTGATTGTCATTAGCGGTATTTCAGAAAGGATATCCCGGGAGCATCTATTCTCGCAAAACGATGTCAGTAAAGATAAGTTGCAAGGAGAATTAGGTATTGAAGCCTTCAACTGGTCTATGTCAGTTTGAAAAAAAAATTACTGAATTGGTCGCATGTAATATGATTTGATGGTAAAGAATTTCGAAAGTTATACTTGTTTGTCAAGGCGTTAATTGCCTTCCATATATCTTTACAATTTGTTTTATCCATTACTAAGTTCTTAAAGTAATTTTCTTTTCCCGTCGTATGTTATATTGAAATTTTGTTTCTAAGAGTACGGTATGCACTGAGATCCCGCTTTTATGTGCTTTATCTCTGTCTCTCATAATTTCAAGTATTTCCTGGGTGATCCAAGGTGGCTTGACGTGGTGTTTTACTCGAACTTCCTTGACTGGTACATGTCTATCAAAAACATCAATAAAGGTTTTCATCCAGAATTCCAGAGCATCATCCGGGTCAGGAAGCTGATAAACATTGTCTAGAGGTGAACTGAGCAAGTCCTGTAAAAATGCGTTTTGGTTGAAATTTTTGTAACTTCTATATTTTACACTTATGTGTTTATGTTTAGGAGTTTTAATTCCTATTTTAGACCACGTGCAGCATATTGGGTAGTGATCGCTCATTGCACAATTGGGTACGGTGCATTCTATGATGTTGTCTGAGCAAGTTACATAAATGTGATCTATGACTGTTGAAGATGACTTTGTTACTCTAGTAGCTTGTTGTACTATTTGTTGGAAATTGTATGATGGTAACTACAAGAAAAGCGCCTGTGTCTGTATAAATCGGTAGCTCTATAGTCGCTATGAACATGTTAGAAAGTTTATTATAATGAGAATAGCAGGACCGAAACTCATCAGCCAATAGATTTGGAAACAAGCCGATCCTAGTCCTTACAACTTATTGTTTACATGTGGTGATTGGAGCATTTCATTGAAATGAGGTAAACAATGATATATTTTATATTAGTTAAGTTTAGTCTGTGAGTCTATTTCCCAAGAGGAATTTGTAAGTCAAAGGTGTGTAAACCATGTGGTGAGTTCTTAAGAAATTAATTTAGTAGAAACTAAATAATATTATATTCAGTTATCATTGTGTTAGATAAACTGTACATTAGGAGAAAACTTCACTGAGTTTTATTTTCTTTCAGCTAAACAACTTAGTTAATGTTAAGCATTAGACTGAAGTTGTACATATTTCTCAACTAGTTAACTCATTCAGTAACGATTTAGGAGTGGTGAGTAACTTAAGATTTATTAGTTAGTTAGTTTGTTAGTTAGTTAGTAAGCTAGTTAGTTAGTTAGTTAGTTAGTAAGTTAGTTAGTAAGCTAGTTAATTAGTTAGTTAGCTAGCTAGTTAGTTAGTTAGTTAGCTAGCTAGCTAGTTAGATAGTTAGCTAGTTAGTTAGTTATTTAATTAGGCAGTTAGCTAGTTAGTTAGTTAGCCAGTCAGTCAGTCAGTTAATTAGTTAGTTAGTTAGTTAGTTAGCTAGTTAGTTAGTTAGTTAGCTAGCTAGTTAGATAGTTAGCTAGTTAGTTAGTTAGTTAGTTAATTAGTTAGTTAGCGAGTCAGTCAGTCAGTCAGTCAGTCAGTTTGTTAGTTAGTTAGTTAGTTAGTTAGTTAGTTAGTTAGTTAGTTAGTTAGCTAGCTAGTTAGTTAGTTAGTCGACAGATCATCCTCATTGCACATCGAACCATTCAGTCCATAGGTGCTCGGATCCTCTCCTCAGTAAATCCCGCAGCGTGTAGCGGCTCACGACACCAGTTCTGTGGTTGCTTGCTTGCTTGTGTTCGCTGGCTGTGAACTCCAGCGTGAAGTCCTGTATGTCGGATGAAGACATCCTGTTGTCAAAACACCAGTGTGATGTCATACCGGACTGAGATTTGCGTGAGTATCCGTTGTCCCATGTCTGGCGTATTGGTGTGCAGACTGGTGGTTCCTCGCCATGCAGGCAGATACTTTCCGACTTCGGAGGAATCAACGATCCTACTGATGTCAGCCATGCCCCCGAAGGGACCTGTTGCCCAGGACGCGGCGTGGACGTGTCAGCATGTCTTAGCCAGTATAGATCCCGGCCCTGGTGCCTTCGAAACACTTCTGCGTCCCAAGTTCTGTGTTGTTTTATTACTCTTCTTTGGCTTCCTGCGTGGTGTTCTTGTTTGGCCAAGCCTCCTTTAACCTGCTGTTCTCGCAGCTGACCATGGTTGAACACAATCATAGTCCTGCTAGAGAGTTTTCTCTGAAAGACCTAGGCAGACCCATTACCGCGCAGTGGCCAACGTTAAAGGAACCGACAAGTCGAACAGGAAGCTTGCTGAAAAGAAGGAGCTGCAACCATCACATAGCATCAAAGTCGAACCCACCAGCTATCGTGCTGAGAAAAGATGGCGTGCGAAAAGCATCAAAGCGAACCTAACAGATGACCAGATAAATAAGCAGCTGCAGCAGGAAAATCCTCACGTGAAAGTCAACTGAGAGTCAACAAGGTTGTGTGGCTTCTTGTGACAAATACCAGCAGTTCGACAACAGTCGCGGCAGTAGCAGTGGAAGAAAATGAAATGATCGTCACCGTTATCGTGGATGCTCATTATAAATACTCACCCCAAAGATTGTCACGGAATTCACGATGTTTACATTGTTAACGATGTTTACAATGTTCACAACCTTTACGATGTTCACAGTGTTCACCATTTTTTCAATGTACATGATGTTCACAATGTGAACAATGTTCACAATGTTTCTGCGTGTGTGCTCGTATGCGCATATGCATGCATGCATGTGTGCATGTATGAATGTATGCACGTGTGCATGTTTGAGTGTGTAAATGTGTGCATATGTGTGTGTGTGTGTGTATGTGTGTGTGTGTGTGTGTGTGTGTGTGTGTGTGTGTGTGTGTGTGTGTGTGTGTGTGTGTGTGTGTGTGTGTGTGTGTGATGGTGTTGAGATGAAAAGGTTTGGCACTCAACTTTACTAGTATTGTTCTGTCTTTTGATTGATTTTGATCTCTCGATATATAATTGCTGCGCCTCGCTGTCTTTTTTTTTTCTCTCTCCACCATATGTTAACATGCCCATTCCTTTCCATCTGGTCTCACATATGCCTAACATATTAATATTCAGTCTTCTCACATTTTTCTTAATGTTGCCAAGGTATAGGACGGGTGTGGTTTTGTTTTCATTGTTTGTTACCTTAGGAGGCCAGTAAAAAATTATGTTTTTCCCACATAAAAAAAAAAAAAATATAACTTAGTGAAAAGTATTAATCCGATTTGAAACTTTTTTTTTAAACATGTTAAAATTGTGGTGTCAAAGCTCAGCCACAATGTGGCAAACGTTCAAACTAATCAAAGAGACCAAATCCCATATCTTCATCAGACGCCTCGCTCTCCTCTTTCTTGGCCTCCTCCTCGGCAGGAGCAGCAGCAGTTGATGCAGCTGCTTGAGCGGCTGGGGCTGCTGCTACAACAACACTTGTGATCTTGGATGGGTCTTTCAAGTACTCCTTTGTCTTCCCTGCCTCCTTGAAGGTATAATCAGTCTCTACTGCAATAGACAACAGGCGCTTCTTTGTTTTATTTTTAAATTTTTTTTCAAATCGTCTAGTTTATACAAAGCAATGTATATTTACAAGGTGTAATGAGTGTTTCTTTTGTTTGTGTATATCACAGAGCGTTGCCGTTTGTTAACGTTAAGTGTCGCATGTGTGAATAAAACAAATACATACATATACATTTATGATATTTTGACATTTACGGCATAGTGCATGTAAACGCACTGTCCTTGCAAATGCTTCATTTCCACCTCCACAAGCTGAATGCATGTTACAACTGTCCATATTTTTCTCCCTCTCCCTCCGTCCGTCCGTCCGTCTATTATATCTTGATCTATCTCGTGCTTTCTGGAGAAAGCAGTACATTGATTGCCGTGAGCTTCGGGAATAACTTTAAATTATCGCTCCCATTAAAATGAGGCTTCCCTATAATTACTGGGTTACATAGCTACATAGGTGAAGGATCACATATTTGGTGTTGTTGGGCTGATATCAAATTATATGGTGACGCTTCAGTGCCTTGTAAATGTCTATGACACTTTTTTGTTTTGGGGATAAGAAGCGGAGATTTATAACTAGCAATTAGAGTCCACGACCTGTATCCAGG
Source organism: Cepaea nemoralis (assembly GCA_014155875.1). Lineage (NCBI taxonomy): Eukaryota > Metazoa > Mollusca > Gastropoda > Stylommatophora > Helicidae > Cepaea > Cepaea nemoralis. The sequence continues at coordinate 119,630 of JACEFZ010010129.1, forward strand.
GAGATAAATGGTCCAAAGTTGTGATAGTGTCTGGGTGTCAAATACAATGGGAAGGACGTCAACCTGACTAATACAAGCCCCTTAGTTTACTAGATATCTAAAGGGCTTTTCGAAATTTATTTATACATGGTGGTCCATACTTTCTCTTTTCAAACATGTTACCACACAACATCATTTTAGTACTTGAGATATCGCCTTCGTTTAAAAGCTGCCCTCCCCCATATACACCCACACACCCACACACACCCACATATCCGCACACTCCCACACATACACGCACTCACACACTCACACACGCACGCACACGCATGCACACGCACGCACATACAGACGCATACATATGTTAATGCCAACGATACTGATACACATCCACAATATAATTAATTTTGCACATTCAAATATAATAATGAGAATATAATAACAATGAAAATAATAAAAATGGTAGTAGTAATAATAATAATGTGTAGGGAACATAGCATGAAAATGAGCACAAGCAAAACAGAGGTAATGACTATAACTAAAGAAGAAAAAACAACAACAGTTCACCTAAACGAACATCCCTTGAAATCACCTGAGCGAACATCCCTTGAAACAGGTGAAGAGTTTCAAGTACCTAGGAGTATAATATCATCAAATGGCAGATCAGAAGACGAGATCGAAAATAAATGCAATAAAGCAAACTAACTCATTGGACAAATGGCACCAATACTAAAGAACAAACATGTACTCAATAACTACTAAGAAAGCACTTTACAACACATCTTCCTACCAACTCTATGCTACCAATGCCAAACCTGGACAATGACAGAAAATGAGAAAAGAAAAATCACAACAACAGAAACTGAGATTCCTGAGAATCTCAATCTTTTGTACTCAACGTATCAAGAAGAGATAAGATCAGAAATGAAGAAATCGGGACTAAAGTGGGGGTTATATCAGCACTAGATTTTATTAGAAGACAGCAAGTAAAATGGTTTGGCCATGCAAGTAGGTTACCATTCAACAGCATACCACAACAAGCAATGATGTACAGACCAGATGGAAACAGAGGAAGAGGCCGACCACGTAAACGTTGGACGGAGGGAATAGCAGAGTCCATGGGAATATCGATACATGAAGCCCATAATCGGGCACTCTCGCTCTGTTTATACTTCACCTCGACACGGCACGGTACAAAAGGAACATGATGATATGAGATGAGAATAATAATAACATAATTATACGGTTATTAATACCGTCAGTAAACACATTTACAGTTGTGATATCGTTTATGTTTACATCGGGGTATGATTTTTTTAAGGGCTAGCTGTTCCCCCAGAGGACAGAGCGGCACTCTGAGGCTCCCGCGTCCCCCTGTTTTTATTGTGGGCCCTTAGTCCCACTATGAGCCTTTGCCCACAGTGGTCCACCAGGCCCACGGCTACTGTGAGGAGTTGTGAAGTTTCGTGGTCATCTCGGCCCCCGGCCAGACCAAGTGCGGTACTGGGGCTGGTGGGGGGAATACTAACTTTGATCTTAGCCAAAGGGCCGATTTCTTTGTGTGTGTGTGTGTGTGTGTGTGTGTGTGTGAGTGTGTGTGTGTGTGTGTGAAACGTTTATTTCATACAAAGCAATGTATATTTACATGTGTAATATGTGTTTCTTTTGTGTGTGTATATCACAGAGCTACAAACCCACATTGTTCTTCTCATATTTCTATAACCATTATAATAGTCATCTCTGGCTGGTGTTTTCTCTCCACCGGAATAGATTATGCTATATTATATTCCTTGGAAGTTGTAATGCTCTCTGGTCTTAGATATAACTAACATGTGAATATTCAGTCATCTCAATCCTTCCTTAATGTGATCAAAATTTGGGAAGTATGTGGTTTATTTAATTTAAATTTCGTGTGGCCCTGGGAGGCCAGTAAAACAAAAAGCAACAATGTAAAAATGAGGAAAGATTAAGTCAGCGGTTATTGTTTAAGAAATCTGAAGTTTGAACTCTGAAGTTGTTTATAAAATTAAAGCGCATAATAATTAGAAACATATTTTATAAGTCATTCAAAAATATTTTTCCAATTATTATAATATTTGACTTTACTGTTTAAGATTATAATAAAAATCAACATATTAAAGAGATTTTTGTGTTAGTTAATAACATTATACTAAGTATGTGATTTCCTTTTTTAAATTCTAGTAGTCTCCCTTACAATCATATTAGATGTTTATGTCCCATACTCATTGCTCACATAAGCGTTTTTCTTTTCTGCGCATGCGCAGTTGCATAGGGGACAATTTTAGAATTAACACACGCAGACATGTGACTTGAATCGAATATATATATTCGATATATGATTCATTCATTCAGTAGCAAGTCCTTTGCAGAACCTCGCTCCCATAACAATTTTCCAGAAAACTCGATCACAAGCAAGATGTCCCGCGTCCGATACACTCATCTGGAGATCATCCGCCACATCCTGCACCCATCTTCTCTTTAGTCCTCCCTCTTCCTCTCTGCCCAGGCATATACCCCTTCCATTATTGTTCTCTCCAAACTCTCATGACGTTTCAAGTGACCGAAATATATCAATTTTCTTTGTTTTATCATCTTTAATAGCCAACCTCTTCGATATTCAGCTCTTGAAGTATGGATGCATTTGTTCTTTTCTTTACCCAAGATATTCTTAGAACCCGTCTATAACTTTGGGGGACGATACGCCAATAACATTAGATATGCAGACGATACTCCATGGCCGAGGATTTAGAAGCTTTCTCCGCTAACCCCGAATACTCTCGTCACGTGACGCGACGAGAATTAGCAGTGGTTCGAATCGCAAAAGTGACTTACGAAAGAATGGAGCCGGTCGCTCAGAAAGTCGTGGCGTGCTGATGAGCGTAATTTAGCCTAGGAATCAACATACAGCTGAAAGATGGTGGTGTTGACCGCAATATCCTGAAACAGGATGGAAACGCGGGGGGGGGGGGGGGGGGGAATGCACATGATACAGTCTTGATTGCAGACAATGAAAAGCACCTGCAACATTTAGTAGATGCGGTTGTTGCACACAGTGAAAACCTAGGGTTAGAATTGAATAGTAAGAAGACACAGATTATGGTCGTCACTGGGAAGAAGGAAATACCACAATATGATATACGAGTAAATGGGCCTATTCTTAAGCAAGTGAATCGATGCAGTTATCTCGGAACAGTCATAACATCTGATGGGAGATGCCTTGAAGAGATTAGAACAAGAATTTACATAGTGAAAATAGCCTTTTGCAAGATGAAAAACATACTGACCAATAAAAAGATATCAATTGAAACGAGAACAAGAGTATTGAAGTGCTACATAGAAGCTGTACTTTTGTATGGATGTGAAGCTTGGACAATGAGCAGTCAAGCTGAAAACATCTGATGGCTGTGAAAATGTGGTTTCTGAGGAAAATGTGAAGAATACCATGGACAGATAAAAAAAACCAAAGAACAAGTCCTTCAAGAAACAAATGAAGATCGTAAACTGATTAGAGGCATTAGTCGTAGACAGTCAAAATTGTTTGGGCATGTTATGCGAAGAAATGAATTGGAGAACTTGGTGACTACTGGCAAAATCTAGGGGAAGAGATCAAGGGGAAGACCGAGAAGTAAATACCTGGATGACTTGGCCACATGGCATGGTCGAGACAAAGAACGCGGAGCTGATGCACGACTCTTGTGATCGAGTGAGATGGCAGAACATGATCGCCCACGCTTATCGGCATAGCACATGATGGATGGATAACACTTATTATTCAAAGGCTTTTATGCGATGTTCAGCTTGTTTAGTAAGTATCCAGGTCTCACAGGAGTATTTTGCAATGGGAAAGATGCATGCTCTTAAAAATCTAATTTTTGTAGTTCTATCTGTCCCACTCCATAATTTATTTAGTTGTTTTAGTCTTTGAAGGGCAATTGATAGTCGTCGTTTAATTTCTTTCACTGTGTCACCATTGTAGGTAATCAATTACCCAAGATAGTTTCAAATTTTCCACCACCTCCAATCTATCCTTATTAACATATATTTCTTTCTCCATAGTAGTTTTGTCTTTATGCATTATCTTTGTTTTTGCTATGTTAAGATATAAGTTGTGATTTTCACTATGTCTTTGGGTTGAGGTTATTAGGTTTTCTGTGCCATTCTGTGATGCGGATAGTAATACTGTATCATCAGCATATCGAATCTATGGTATTTCATGACCACCGATATTTAGGGCATCAATTGTTTTTATTTATTGTTTTTTTCAAATAGTTTAGTCTACTTTAAAAAAAGTCGCGTAAAAGTCGACAGGGTCGATTTCATTGCACCGGGTTTTATCCCATATGGCTCGGTCTGTTTCCGCAGCGCGGAAAGCGTCGCAAAAAGCACGAACTCCGTAGCTCTAGCGACGACCCATAGGAGTCTCAGAAGAATTTAACTCGTGAACCGAAGTACGCGGCCCGGAATCGAACCCTCAACCTTCCTTGACCACTTCGATACGGAGATTCCCTAGTCTTCTTCTCCCTTAGTCTACTTTAATCTGAGATGTTGAACAATGTATAAAATAAATGCTACAATGGAAAATACAATTATGCGCAGGTGTTTTCGACTGTTCAATTCACAGGAACCAGTACTTGTAATCGTGATGACGGAGTTAATCCTGACTGTGTTACCAAGGAAATCCCCTGTGTCAGATTAAGAAACAGAGTGATAATAGGAACGTGGAATGTGAGAAGTCTGTATGAGGGGAAGCTTAAAGTAGTATGTGATGAGATTGAGAGGTTAAACAGTCAAATTTTAGGAATTAGTGAACATTGCTGGAGAGTCAAGGGACATTTTACAACTGGCAATAGAAGTCTTTTCATTTATTCTGGTGAAGACAGCGGAGGCCAGAGTGGAGTGGCATTTTGTTTAGATAAAAACAACTGCAAAAGCTTTAATTGGATATAACCCAGTTAGTGATAGAATCCTCACTATTAGACTTAAAGGCCATAAAAAAAATGAAATAAAAATAAAAAAAATAAAAACAACAACAACAACAACTCTCATACAGATATATTTCAACAGCAGAGGAGTACGGAATTGAAGATTTTTAGAACCCACTACAAGACGCATTAAATAAGATTGGTCCCAATGATGATATAGCAATAATAATGGGAGACTGTAACGCAAAGGCACAGGAAGAGCTGAAAATGAGAGTCACATTCTAAGAAAATATGGATTGGGAAATAGAAATGATGCAGGAGATAAATTAATTATATTTTGCACAGAAAATCAGTTAACGATAGCCAACACACTTTTAAACAACACCCAAGAAAACTCTTCACTTGGAAGTCCCCGGTCAGTATTACCAAAAAAAATGAGATAGATTATATTTTAATGCAAAGAATATGGAGATTAAGCATAACATCTGCTAACAATCTACGAAGTGCAGAATTGGAAGTAGATCTGAAATTAAAACTCAAAAAGTTTATCCGAGGACAAAGGCCTCACAAAAATCTGACAAAAATACCAGATGCATACAACGTAGACGTTAGGAATCGTTTTGGGGTCTTGATGTCTGTCCAAGAGGAAATGACACCTGATGAACTTGCAGTACAAGCTAGAGATATCTTGATAACTGCAGGCAAAGATTTCATTCCGACCAAGAAAAAGCAACTTAAGCCATGGATTACATCAGACACGTTAGAATTAATAAAACAACGAAGGGAACTGAAACAGAAAGGAGGTGAATCCGATACCAGCAGGATAAAGTATAAATCTTTAACTCGAGAAATAAGAAAGAACACAAGAAAGGACAAAAATCAATATATACAAGATTGCTGTACAAGAACAGAGCAATATCTAAAGACTGGAAGAAATTACGAAATGTTCAAAGAAATGAAGTTATTGACAAGAAATGTTCAACCTCAATAGAATGTTATTTGTGACAAGATGGGAAATACCTTAACAGAATCTAGACAAATTCTAGAAAGATGGCAGGAGTATTGCAGTGGAATGTATGATATGAGTGACAGTGAGGATATGAATGAGATACATGAGCCAATGACAGCAGAGACAGAACCTGAACCCTCATTAGATGAAATTGCATGGGCAATAAAGAACATGAAGAATGGTAGATCACCTGTTCCAAATGTTGCTGTATGTAGCCGGGGCGCAGTGTTGGGGTGAGCGTCCAACATTGCTTAAATACCTCAATGGCTCGTGAATACATAACCTCTGCAGCAAAAGTCCAACTCCTGGCCTTCACGTGGCGGAACTGTTTCTAGTAACAGGAAACGGGGCGACGGCAAGTTTCTGGCGCCGAAAAATAGCTAGTATGCTCTAGATGTGTATGCACGTACATGCATGTGTGTGTGCGCGTGTACACATCTAAACTCGAGTGAGACCTCAGTCTGTTCTAGCAAAGGAAAGGTGCTGAAGATGGAAGCAACCAGTCAGGAGGCGCACCACAGAAATCAGGATGCCACGCAATTACGCAAACAGCGAACGAAAGAAGAAGAAGGTAGATCACCTGAATGTGATGAGATACCAGCTGAACTAATTAAAGCGGGAGGAGAAGAAAGCATACAAATCTATCACGCATTATGTAATAAGATATGGAAATATGGAATATGGCCAACAGATTGGAAGAGAACTATCTTCATTCCAATACCAAAAAGGGTAACCTGAAATTATGCAGCAACTATAGAACTACTGCCCTGATCAGTCATGCAAGTAAAATTCTACTAAAAATCATAATGTGAAGACTTCCTAAGAAAATGAAAGAAGAGATTAACGTGGTTCAATCTGGATTTAGACATGAAAGAGGAACAAGAGATCATATACTCAACATGCGTTTAATAAAAGAGAAGTGCAGAGAATTTAATGTAAACCTATTCTCGTGTTTTGTGGATCATTCAAAGGCACTTGACTGTGTACAACATCAGAAACTTTGGGAAATCATGAGGAAAATGGGCGTTCCATCAGATGTAGTACTGCTAATAAAAATGCTCTATCTAGACCAACAAGCAGCGGTCTGTCTGTCTGTCTGTCTGTCTGTCTGTCTGTCTGTCTGTCTGTCTGTCTGTCTGTCTGTCTGTCTGTCTGTCTGTCTGTCTGTCTGTCTGTCTGTCTGTCTGCCTGCCTGCCTGCCTGCCTGCCTGCCTGCCTGCCTGTATGTCTGTCTGTTTGTCTGTCTGTCTGTCTGTCTGTCTGTCTGTCACATACACATTCTATCTTTATCTATTTCGGGCTTTCTGGAGATAGTAGTGTCACAAAATAAGACCTTGCGTTTAACCAGTTGATTATTGTAGAGGCTTTCTGATTAAACGGACTATCTGCCAGCGACAACTATTTTAACAAACAGAAAAAACAAATCGGATGTCAAAATCCCAGGACAATAATTGTAGCTGCACGTGTACATCTGGTCAGCAAAAATGGGAACATTCGGTGGTGAGTGAGCTGAATCATACATCGCTTTGACAGTTTATCAACAGTCAGAGACAAGCGGAATTGCCAGCTAAGGACAGGAAACAGTCCGTCTGTCATTTAGAATTTCCCAACATCAAACGGAAGGATGGCTGTGATTGTCACCACTCGACAGAAGATTTGGCAGCTTGTTGGGGAAACCCGTTGTTGTATCCATACAGTAACTCGCTAGTTGGTTGTGGGAGTCAAAACAAGTGATGACAACTCTGACAGTGACTAAGCCAGGGAGGATAGATTCTTGACAATGGATGATATGCCAAAATAACACCTGCAGGACATCAACCACGTCACATGACCAATTTTAGGTGTTTGCCAAAAACCATGATTGGAGAAGGGAGTTGAACTAAAACCGTTGATTGAGGCGGACGTGCTTCGGCACTGCGGTTCTGATTGGAAATATGTCTACCGTGTGCGAATTGAGTTAATTTAATTTTACACGTGCCTGTCATGGCAAGAGTAGATGTAATTTGATCTAACTGCGGTGTTGCCTAAGGTAGAACCTGTTATAATTAGTTCTAATTAATATAGACTGTAGCCTTGTTAAAACTAGAGTGTGATGATTAGCACTGTTAGTGGAAAACTAGCTAGAGTAGGGAAGTGATACTTGGCTCTGTTAGTTGAAAATAGATTAGTGAAGTGTTGATAAGCTTTACTAGTTGAGAATTGAGTAATGAGGGATAATTGGGATATTCCAATAGGTGTCCCTGGTGGGCGGGGTTCCGCATTCTGTTTGTTGATTTTTTTTTCTTGTCTGGGCCTGATGATAACCAATGTGTTGAGTCATCTGTCCCTGACAGAGTTGGGTTCATTGTATTTATCTGAGCAAGGGCCAATGGCCACGATCATCTAATAGAGATCAGTGACGGGGAGGCTATCACCAGTTGTATGATCTATTTTACAGGTTCCCTCTGGTTGGAATGAAGAACCCGGAACCAATGAAAAATCCGATCCCGGATAAATTATGATGTAGAGAGATGGGCCAGCAACTTTCGCAACGGAAGAAGCTAATAAACATTGCTTGGTGGAGCTGAATGGTATAAGTATCCTACATGAGTGCATACCAATCGTTAACACACCTGAAGTGATGGATGTTCAGCCCACGTGGAACTAGATCAGTAGGAACTGATGGTCACATTAGATGAAACCAAACATTGAAGTGTAGTTGTTCCACGTATCAAGGAAATCAGAACTGTCAGACAATATCTAGTAAATAAAGCAAGCCATTTTAGTCTAGATACAATGACTGTTTAAGAGTGAAAATATAGAACATTTCGCTAGAAGAAAACGTCATGTTCATGAGACAGCGTTCCATTATTTTCACTGTGCGGAATTATGAGATCTTGGTTTTTCTAAAACTATTAGGAACCGTTGTGTTAGTAACAATAATAGTATTTTTCACGGATTATATTTACATGGGATTCAGATCTCATGGTCATCAGAGCTCATGGAGGAGTACATGTCTGGAGAGAAGGACACGACTTCGGTGAGGTCCATTGTGATGAGTCTTGTGATGTCGTGTGATCCTTGCCATGATGAGTGGACTCTGAACATGAACTCTGTGGTCTGACCTATACATTTACATTAGAATACACGACACACATTTTCTTCGCATACACGTCTCATATACGTTACACTTTTCTTTTAATAAATTAATCTTTATTAATTTTTGGAAACAAGAGTTGTTGAATATGTTGCGTTGGGGGAGAATGAGAGGGGGCATAGTACGACAGTGAGAGAGTGATAGGAAAAGGTATCCATGGGCTGATGGGGTGTGTTGGACGGAACCTGGTGGATTCTCCATGATATTGATAGGGAAAAAATATTATAATGTGGGTGTTGACTCTCCTCACTCCAGGGACGACACTTTAAAGGAGGACACGACAAGTAGTACATTGATTTTCGTTAGCTTGGGCAATACACTTTAAATTATCGTTCCCATTAAAATGTGGCTTCCCTATATTTACTGAGTCACATAGTTACAGAGATGAAGAATCACATGTTTGGAGTTGTTGCCCTGATATCAAATTATATGGTGACACTCTAGTACTTTGTAAATGTCCATGACACTTTGTGTTTGGGGGATAAGAAGCTTTTGGAGGATTGTGTGTGTGTGTGTGTGTGTGTGTGTGTGTGTGTGTGTGTGTGTGTGTGTGTGTGTGTGTGTGTGTGTGTGTGTGTGTATTGACCTTCTGTGGTTGTAGATATTGTGTATAGGAAGATTGCTTTGTGTATGTCAATTTTCTTTTGTGTGTGTATTTCTATTAGTTGTTGTTGTGCAGTCTAGTTGCTGCAGAGGTATAATCTGTGTGTTCTTGTGTTTCTTCTTGAATAAAATTAGTGAAACTGCTGTAAATCTGTGAAAATGTTAACAATATGAAATACCACAAAGTAAAACAGCTTTACAGAACACAATTGTGGAAAACATAGGACATTGCGGCAACTAGCCTTCATCAGCAAACAAACACACAAAACACAACATTTAAACACGAAGAAGACACTACAGTATCACGGCTTGGAATTCTGAGATAATTAGCACATATTATTTTCCATTGTTCTAATGTTCTTATCATCTTTCCATTCTTCGCATTCGTTTATTATGCCTTAACGTAATCATCGTGGTGTCTTCCTCTTGATTCTATGTTGTCTTCTGTTGTTGTTTTATTTTAAATATTAGTTGGCTATATTGGTTGCTGCTTTGTGCTTGGATCTCTGTGCTGCTCTTTCTGTGGCTTAGTGTCATGTTGAAAAGAAGCCGTATGTTATTTTTTTTTGTGTGCTTAGGCTGTGTTTTTTTGGCTTGGCTGTGATATGTTTGTTGTGTAAATCTATGGTATGTTTGTTGTTTAAGTATATAATGTGTTAGATGTGTAAGTATACTATGTATTTGATGGGTAAATTTCTGATGTGTTTGTTGTGTAAGTTTATGCTGTGTTTATTTGTACGTTTCTGATGTGTTTGTTCTGTAACTTTATTATGTTCTTGTTGTGTAAGTTTATGATGTTTGTTGTGTAAGTTTATGATATGTTTGTTGTGTGAGCTAGTGATCCTACCCAACATACAACAACAGAAAATAATAATTAAGAGGGCGACGGATCATGTTTTAGAATGTCCCGAGTTCAGTGATGTCTATTCTTAAATTCACAATGCAAATTCTAATCCACATACATTCGTCTGTCAAGAAGGCACGGTGCCACTCACAAATAATGCATTCAATTTTTTTTTTTTAATCTAGTGACCGAAGAAATTTTCAGCAAGTGATTCAATTGAACTGCCTGCCATTCGGTGGCCGTGTGTTCAAATCGTCGAATCCTTTGTACCCCACTCCAAACCTTATCTCTCCCCCCCCCCCCCCAATCCCCTCATGTGAGAAGAGCGTGTAAACAATTTACCATCGTTACCAGGTCGACACAGCCTAAAATGAGTACCAGGAAACTTCCTCCGAAATAAAAGCTGACGGCGCCAAACTGACCACGTCACCCATTGAGTGTTGATGGGTCAACAAATATGAGGACAGCACCAAATACCCAGTATGGGTCATGGCGTGTGAGGGAGTCCTGTACATGGCTGGACTGTTAAGACCATTGCCAGCTAGTGGACGGGTTAAACAAGGGACATGATGAAGTCTGCTGTTGCTTCACCGTTTGAAACGTAATGAATTACTTCCCCTTCCCCAAGACATAGCCAGCTGTGGTCAATAGCAAGCTGCAGCAACTGTGCAAATGTTGAACGTGTAAGCAGAAATGTTTCTTACTTTGTAAGTCGTCGTGGCCGAGTGGTTAAGGCGATGGACTTGAAATCCATTGGGATTTTCCCGCGTAGGTTCGAATCCTGCCGACGACGAAATTGTTTTTTCTTTTGTCGGATATTGTTAGAGTGTCTGTGTCTGTATGCGTGTATGTGTGTGTGTGTGTGTGTGTGTTCGAGCTCGCCCTGTGTGTTTGTGCGCGCGCACTGTGTGTGTGCGTATAGGACATTGAGAAGAACACATATATTTACCAAAAGAACAGACATTCATCATGAAGGGGTCGACTGAGCACGAGTTAGAATGTCCCGAGAACATTGATTGCGATTCTTACATTCAGTACTAAATGGTACAGCCAGCGGAACCAAAACTTGTGACAGGAGAAATCTTCAGCAAGTGACGTCACTGGTGGCCAACCTATCACAAGGTTAGCGCATACGTGCCTACCATTATATTTGATATATGTTCAAATCCTTTCTACCTCTGGGGGTGGGGGTGGGGGGGGGAGTGGATGATGTTTTGTTTATTTTTTTTTTCAAATTGACCTGGGATACCAAGCTGACAAATTGACCTGGGATACCAAGCTGACAAATTGACCTTGGATACCAAGCTGACAAATTGACCTGGGATACCAAGCTGACAAATTGACTGGGATACCAAGCTGACAAATTGACCTTGGATACCAAGCTGACAAATTGACCTTGGATACCAAGCTGACAAATTGACCAGGGATACCAAGCTGACAAATTGACCTGGGATACCAAGCTGACAAATTGACCTGGGATACCAAGCTGACAAATTGACCTGGGATACCAAGGTGACAAATTGACCTGGGATACCAAGCTGACACATTGGGTACCAGAACGTTTAATTGAAAGTAAAGGACACCGGCTTGTTATTGTTCACATCGCCCATTGTGTGTCGTTGGTCTACAAATTTGGGGCAAGCACCGTACACCCAATACCGCCTTCCCATGGCGGTATTGGGCTCCTGTAGTTTGCTGTGTGTCCCCCGAAGCAGTTTTCTGCTATATGGCTGTGATGTTATAGCATTGTCAATTATTGTAGGCCTGAGTGCACGGCGGAATAGGTGGCCAGTCTTGCCCTCACTTTGGAAGACGAGGAGCCCAGGTGTCGAACCGTCGTCCGACAGTGCTGCAGACATGGCCAGCAATATTGGCTATCAACTACGCTGCCGCCCCTGCTTGGTTGGCCTACTACTAGGAAACCTTGCGGACCAACGGCTGTGTTAGACAGGGGACATAATAAAAGTTTCGATTGCTTTCCATGTAAAAATATAGTGCATTACGTCCCCTATACAACGTCTAACACAAATGCTGACATGTGGGCTACATGCAAATGTTCAACATGTAAGCAAACATTCCACATACCTCGGTAAGTAGTCGTGGCCGAGTATTTAAGGCGATGGAATTGAAATCCATTGGGATCAAATGGAATCCTGCCGACGACGAATTTTTTTTTTTTTTTTTTTTCAAATTCTTATGGCGTATATTGTTAGAGTTGTCTGTTAAGTGCGTGTATATGTATGTGTTTTGTGTTCGTGCGTACAGCTACTGGACATTGAGAATATGACTGATTTTAACCAAACCAACAGACCGACTCTACAGCAGATACCTACGGTTGCATTTCTCAAGTCATCCCACCAACCTACCTGTCGTAATTTCAGGGGAGAGGGGGAGGGGGGAGTGAGCTGAACTATTACTACACTCTATTACGTGGGATATGCTCTGGGCGTGGTTACAGGTGCTTTCAGTCTACAACCCCTCCGGTCGCTGAACTCTGCTTTCTCTCAACCTCTCAATCTATGGACGCTAACCACTAAGGCTCCATCCAGACAACATGACTCAACTCTGGTCTTGCCAAACAAAATTGAAGTATAACTGTATTATGTACCCAAAAAAAAAAAATGATTTGAATATCCTTTACAGGACATCGCTGTCAAAATCAGCATCTTTCAGCTGATTGTTGATTTCTTGGCAAGATTACGCTCAGTAGTTTGCCATTGCTTTCTGAGCGATCGGCTCCATACTCTCATAAGTCACTGGCGCGACTCGAACCGCTTCCAATTCTCGTGCGCTCACGTCAACCACGAGAGTATTCGGGGTTACGGAGAAAGCTGCTAACCTTTCAGCCAGGGAGACCGGCGTATTATGTACAAGACAGTAAAAACAGATAGGTATAGGTGAAGGTAGGAAGTTTAGAAACTAGGAAGACTTAGGATGTGCAGGTTAGGTCCAAGGCATTCATCATCAGGCTGTGTGTGTGTGTATGGTCCACACGGTCTGCTGTATCTGTCACCTCACCCGGCCTGGACAGATCCTCCCTTGAATGGTCCCGACTGACGTGACCTCTTGACTGGTGCCGACTGACGTGACCTCTAGACTGGTGCCGACTGACGTGACCTCTAGACTGGGTAGTCGCTGTTGGGAACTAGTTCAAGGTCTGGCAACCCACCACGTCGACTCCTCGAGGGTGTAGGCTGCAGTGGATAAAGAAGTCATCAAGGAATCTGGCACAAAGTTCATAATGTCTCTAGTATCACAAGGCATGGTGCAAAGTCTATATTGTTCGTAATGCACAATAAAGATACACAGACCCGCCGTGGACGGCTGCAGTCAGAAGTTCGTGTCAAGCCTCTAATGTAGGAAGGACTCAAGCTAATGGCGGTAGAGCTCTGCGGCTCTGGATAGCATAAAGTCTCTGGTTAAGACCAAGTCTCTGATTACCACAATGTCTCTTGGCCTCACTGGCCGGATATGACATGTAACAGGCAATGTTACCTTCATAATGTGTAGGTGTTAGATGCGGATGTCTATTACGTGGCTGGTACTCGACGATCGGGTTGGCCGGCGAAGACTCTGCTCAGTAGGAACTTCTCACACGGAACTACAGGGCGCTGCTCCAACTCTGGGGAGTTCGCGCTGCTGGTTATTGGAGTTCTCGTTATGTTCCTCCGGCCTAAGATCTAGTCATCAGCACACTCGAAGGTAGGTTCTCCATCATCAACTATATCTTGTAACTCGCTTTAGAGAATGTCAGGCCTCTTTGACGACCATTCAGACATCTCTAGGAGCTCACCACAAACGACGTCCTTCGAACAACACAGCAACTTTGCAACTCGCGACTGTGGCCAGTTGACCTTGGTTCACTGGCGAGTCGCAGAAATTTCACTTACACCACTTAGCGAAGTTTCTCGGGCTACGCATGTGATAATTACCTGCAACGCAGTATCGTGAATCGATCTCTGGCTGGGCTAGGGAAACCCTCCCAGAATAGATCGTCGAGAACATGCTAGAACCGTCCAGCGACGGGGAATTCCCGTTGTGTTACGTGCGGCTCGAAATAGCTCGGTGGTCTCCCATGTCAAAACACGGCCCGTTTTGCGACACCTCCCACTCACCGAGCCGAACTTGTGACAGAAGAAATCCTTAGCAACTGATGTCCCTGGTGGCCAACGTAGCCCAGTGGATAAAAAGTTTGCCTACCATCTCGGTCACCATGTGTTCAAATCTATTTAACCCCCTAGGAGAATGTTCTTTTTAAACAAAACTAACCTGGGATATAAAGTCAAAATTATTGGGTAACAGGGACTTTCTCTTGAAGTAAATGGTGTCGACGTGCATTGACCAAGTCACCCATTGAGTATCGGTTGGTCTAGAAACACGGGGCCAGCACCATATACCCAATACTGCCTCCCCATGGCGGGAATTCGCTCCTGTAGTTTGCCTGTTGTTCCCCGAATCAGTTTCCTACTACATTTCTGTGATGTGATAGGACCATTGTAGGCCTGGATGCACGGGGGAATAGGCGGCCATTGGTTCCCTCACTTTCGCAGACGACGAGCCCAGACGTCGAACTGTCCGACAGTGCTCCAGACATGACAATCCATTACTCTACCGCGCCCGCTTGCTTGACCTACTAACTGAAACCATTGTGGACCAGTGGCAGTGTTAGACAGGGGACATAATTGAGGTTTAGATTGCTTCCCCTTTGAAAACAGTATGTATTACTTCCCCTACACAACGGCTTAAACAATTGTAGTCGATAGAAAGCTGCGACATATGGACAACACGTAAATATTCAACATGTAAGCAAACATTCCACGTTCTTTCTAAGTCGTCGTGGCCGAGTGGTTAAGGCGATGGACTTGAAATCCATTGGGATCTTCCCGCGTAGGTTCGAATCCTGCCGACGACGAATTTTTTTCTCCCTTTTGTACGTATTGTTAAAGTTTAAAATTTCTGAGTTTGTGTGTGTGTGTGTGTGTGTGTGTGTGTGTGTGTGTTTTGGAGGATGGGAAGGGGTGTGGGGGGGAAGGGAGGAGGGAGAGTGGGGTTGTTCCACACACCAGTCAGTTGGATTTAAATGTATACCCCACTTCCTTGACTAGGATGTCTGTCACAAATAACTGAGAAGTCGAAGTGGGTTCGCCTGATAGCGAGGGATACTGGTAATAGGGAAAGCTAAGCAACGCGCAAAACATCAGCCAAGTGCACTGGAAATTTAGCACGTTTCGGGCGATGCTTTAGTTCAGAGAGACGTAAAACAAAAACACAAACTAATAATGATTGATTGAGAACAATGGTACACATTGGGAATATGGAACTATCAGTGAAAGTTTGTATGCGAACCGTTACCACCCCCTACCCCGTCCCCCATGACCCACAGACTCCGACGGCTGTCTCTATAAGAGTATAAATCTGAGCCAGTGATCCCACAATTCATCAGATTGGACAAGAGAGACCAAGCTCCAAAGCACTACATACCGAGAGTGCTGCAGTGCTCTGAGTGCCAGAAGTTTTGGCACACCCGTGCCACCTGCAAGAGTGAGTTGTAGGTAGACAGACACTGCTCTGGACCTCATCCATACAGTCAGTGCCAGCATGCAAAGGTCGACAAGGACTTCAGGAGGCCCAACACTAACAGAAAATGCGCCAACTGCCTCGGCAACCACGGTGCCAGGTACCTCGGCTGCCCCTGCCACCAAGACAGCAAGGAAGCCATGAAGATCGCCATCAAAACTAACATGCCCTATAAAGAGGCTAGGAGGCAGTACGAGGCCACCAATCGACTCACAAAAAGCGACAAAGCGCAACTGGATAGCCAACTGAAGGACTGCGATCAAAGCTCAACAACATGGAGGAGGAAAAGGAAAATATGCGAGAGACTCAGATACTGGACGAAACGAGGCAAGTTCAGCAGAAGATTGAGCAGGATGTCGCTCGAATGGCTGCTATGAAGGCCGAGACAGAAGAAAGGCTATCAAACATGGAAGAAGAAACAGACAAGACGCAAGAAGCACAGATAACGGCCGTTCAGCGCATCTTGGTCGAAATGAAGCAAGTTCAACAGAAGATTGAGCAGGATGTCGCGCGAATGGCTGCTATAAAGGCTGAGACTGAAGAACAGCTATCAAAAATACAAGATGTGAAAGAAAGGACAGAAGATATTCTACAAGAGACACTAGCACTGCTAAAGAAGCAAGTTTAACAGAAGATTGAGCAGGATGTCGCGCGAATGGCTGCTATGAAGGCCGAGACAGAAGAAAGGCTATCAAAAATGGGAAAAAGAAAAAGACAAACGCAAGAACACAGATAACGGCCGTTCAGCGCATCTTGGGCAAAATGAAGCAAGTTCAAAAGAAGATTGAAGGTGCGCGCGAATGGTGCTATAAAAACTGAGACGAAAAACTATCAAAAAAACAAGATTGAAAGAAAGGGCAGAAGTATTCTACAAGAGACCTAGCACTGCTAAAGAACAAGTTTTCAGAAGATGGCAGATGTCCGCGAATGGGTGCTATAAGCCGAACAGAAAAAGGCTATCAAAAATGGAAAAAGAAACAACAAGACGCAAGAGCACAGATAAACCCCCTTAGCGCATCTTGGTCGAAATGAAGCAAGATCAACAGAAGATTGAGCAGATTCGCGCGAATGGCTCTTAAAGGCTGAGACTAAAAACACTATCAAATCAAGATGTGAAATAAAAGGGCAGAAGATACTCTACAAGAGACACTAGCACTGCTAAAAAGGGG
>JACEFZ010010130.1:0-37500 GCA_014155875.1 Cepaea nemoralis
GACCTCTAAAAAAAAAGCTCTCAAGGGGCAATGATTTCACACAGATGCAGATTTAATGAATGCGGTAAACACTTGGTTTAGTGAGCAACCACAATCCTTTTTATTGCGGACGGCATTCACCGCCTACTTAAGCAATGGGATGCTTGCCTGAATGCCTACCGCGTCTTCTTCTGACCAACCCATGGTGCATAATTCATTCATAATGAATGCTTTGTTTCCCCGGGAAGGTTAACCCGGTCAACAAATGCCCGCAGAAGTCGGATGTGTCGGCCTAACGGCGCAAGAACGCAGCGCTGCTGTTAACAGGCACAACGCAATCACGTCCGGAAAAAAAACTCCGTGATGAACGAAGAAGAAGAAGAAGAATGCTTTGTTTAATTCTACCACACCTGTTAATGTTTCTTTCATGCTTTTGTAATAAAGCCATTGGAACGGGTTTCAAATGAACATCCCTAATATAAAGAATCATATAGTCTGGACACTGCATGGACAACTGCCTGGTTTAACAGAGCATTCTTTCCTAAACCCACTGGACACAACAATTTGACAAATGTATTTTTCCTCTTCTTCTTTCATTCGCCTGAAATATGTTTATAACTGCAATGTTGTCTCTTGTGTGACAAATGTATTAAAAATTTTACAAATGTATTAAATGCTGTAACTACAATTGTTCATTGTTTATATAAATATACATATATATGGCAACACTAGTGGACATTGCTGAAGACAGGCACAATTTTCTGTTTCCATGATCATCAGCACCAGGACACACACAGCTGACAGTGCCATTACAGTGTGTATTGTAAGAACAATTATATGTGTTCATGATGGAAATCTTATTGAATATTGTTTCTATCTGCAGGTGGTGAGGGAGAAAATGTGTTGGATGACATTTTAGATGATTGTCATGGAGGTGATGATTTTACAACCGAAATCAGTGACGACACAGGTATGCAAAGAATATTGTTTGATCATTTTTATTCATAAAATTTTGTATAACTAACTTAGAAGGAAGTTCTTCGTTTAACTGAAGAATATTCAGTAATTTAACATGGTTTTGTTTAAGATTTCTTGATTCTTGCACTCACTTTATTACTAACATTATAACTCATTCCAATGTTAATATTAAGTAATATGAAGTCTTGTCATATTTATGTCTTAGTTTACATATTGGGACAGCAATGCATGTCATATGCACTGTGCAGAATACCTCCAGAACTTCTGTTTCCTCTTCATGCGATGATAGCAACAAACTCTGCTGCGAAGCAAGCATGACAGTATGCTTCCGATCATCAGAAGCAGTCCCCCTTTGCAGAATGTTTTGGACACTTTACCTCCTGAACACTCTGGATGTCTTTCTCTTGCTGTGCATTTGCACATTCTTTCCACTTTTGAGGCTTGTTTTCCACACTTAACTCACAAATACTTTGTACCTCACAAGCCATCCTGTGCACCAGTGTGCTGTGACCTGCCATAATTATCACAGCACTCACTTTATCTTGCCTGCAGGAAGCAACCTTAAAAGAAAGAACATACTTGTTTCTTCGTAGTTCCTCTTTCGAGTGGGTTCGTCATGCACCTTTTCATCTCATAGATCAGGGGGTCACCAAACTTTTTTCACGGCGGGCCGGATAACTGGTAAAATGACGAGCGCGGGCCGGATAGTCATTCTGTACAATACTTGCCTCGGTGTCCATGGCCAAGGTCTTACGGACGCGGTTCGTAATCACGCATACCCGCGTTCGACACATAGCTGTGCACGATTTGGCAGCAGACCGCGTTGCGCTGGTATTTTACACTATGTTATGGGTGTCGGTCGTTCAGAAAGCAACGGCAAACTACTGAACGTAAACTTGCCAAGACATCAACAACGGCAACAAATGCTGGTGTTGACTGCAAACGCCCTGTAAAGGATATGCAACTAACTTTAACAATACTTGCAAGCCAGAACGAAAGCTCTGGGGGAAAAGACGAAAAACTAAGTTAATCATGGGTGAGTGGCGTGCAATGCACAAAAAAACAAAGACAACCAACATATTTATTTACTTTAAAAAGTTATCAAAGAATTTCAGAATCAATTTCTTCAAGAAAAGCCTGGAACTGACGGTGATTGAGTTTATGTCCTCCGAATGAAGTTCACATCAGAAACGACTGGTTTCAGTACACAAGACATATCTAAGTCTTTACCACAGAGTGTTGCTGATGTATGATGCAGTGTATGAACAGAGCACCCGGAATTTGCAAAATCTTCCAACTTGAGTCCTGATCTGCCCCATCAGACCCTTCCTCACTCCAGCCATGATTTTTTCAGTTCATCAACTGTAACACCTAGAAGCTGATTCCACTGAATGTTAGTCTTGCAAAAATTTTGCACTTCCATGAAAATGTCTTTTCCAGTTGTTGTTCCATGCATGCTGCAAACGGATGCCAATCTCTTCCGTTATCTGAAAGTCCAAATTGACATCACGAATGAACACGAGAAGTTGTGACGTACTCGAGAGATCAGTAGATACCCAGCGCCAGAGAATACTACTAAAAGTTCCTAGTTTTCACGCGTATCTGTAGCACTATGTTCTCTCAGAGTTCTCCTGTTCTTCGCACAACTGAACTTGCCAAAAGGCTGATAGTTCCAAACAAATCGGCTTTCTCAGGACACATGTCATTTGCTGCTTCCATCATACACTCTTTGATAAAGTTACCATCAGTAAACAGTTTTCTTCGTTCTGCCATCTTATGCACTATTTCGTAACTTGTACGAGTGACAGATTCATTTTCAGCGAACTTTCTCATGAAGAGATTTCTTTGTGTTTCTAAACCACGTTTCATGGACTCATATTTCTCAGAGCGTAACTTTCTAGAAAACTGTGAATATGTTCATAGATGTTTTGTTTCCTAGTGACGCCGAAGATTATACTCTTTCAAAACCACAACACTTTTGCTGCATATTAGTCAACTGATTTTCTGGTCCTTTATTTCCACAAAGAAGTACTTTACTCCCCATTCTTCATTGAAAATGTGACACTCGTCGTCCACTTTTCTTTTCTTAGTAGCCAGAATAAAGGGTGAAGTACACAGGATCTGAAAATGAAAAGGACATTGAATTAGAAACATAATTAAAGACCTATTGAAACAAGAACAGCCGAGGACAAGGGGTAACTAGTGTAGCTACGACTCACCAAAGATACATATACAGTTTATAGGTACCTTTGGTAACATAATATATCGCATAATAAGGTTTGTAGAATATATAAATAGGGCCGGCCTATATAGCAGCCTAGAGCAGTGTTTTTAAACCTAGGTTCCGCGAGTGGCAGCCAGGGGTTCCAACGAAACAGACAGAAATCGCCTAACTGCAACATTTTTGCCCATCTGGTTTATTACATAAAGTAGGACAGACACTTGGATCATCACACAGAGTTCCTTGAGCAAACATTTGCGTAAGGATCTGCTCCAGCAGAAATGTTGAAAAACACGGGCCTAGAGACCAGTTCGATTAATACCTTGACCGGGAAATTCTTCTGAGCTGAGGATATTTTCGTAATAGCACGAGGATTCTATTGCATTTTTATGCTATGTTTGCTACTTTATTGCCTCTATTCACACTTGTAGTTTACTTACCTGTCACTGTCAATCAAAGAAATCCTTGTTACATACCTATACAATGGATGACTGGCAAATTGAAGTAAATATTTCTGGAGCATTGGACTTGTGTTGATAGACGGACGCATCTGGGGGAGGGAAAGATGTGTGTGTGTGTTGTGCCAAGGAAACCATGGTAACGTCAGAGCGTAGGCTGTTCTACCACGAGCCTGGAAAGGACCTGGGATGGCGCGAGATGAGCAAACATTACAATAAACAAGAAAATCTAGATACAATAATTTATCATTTAAAATAGTAAATTTAAAACACATAGCAGCCATGAGGTCTCCGCATGTATGAAAATCTCCTATTATTCTAAATATAATATTTACATTTAAATTGTATAACAACGTCTCGTGTTCCATGCGTTATATCAAGGAAGTTCGAAGTACTGTTGGCGGGCCGGATGAAATGACGTCGCAGGCCGCAGTTTGGTGACCCCTGTCATAGATCAATCTGCTTGACTTCAAAATGCATTTGTGTAAAGTTACTTTTTGTAGGTCCATCCAAGGTAAAAGGCTGTCTACCTGTGGTCCGTTTTTTTCCCCTCTAACAATATTTCCCGGGCAAGTACATAGTATTTGAAAAATATGTGTATGTTTATTTATCATGCATCTTTAACCTGACTGTATAGTTCTGTAGCAAGAACATGAAAGCATAATTGCCTGTTCTTGAATACACTTCATGTAACATTTTCAGAACATTCTCTGGTCTGATAAAATTGTGTTGCATATTTCTACTCTTTATTTTCTCTGGGCTTATTGCACCATAAAATTGAATTATCTTCTTGAAGTATTTACATGAAATTTAATTGTTTTTTGTTGTTGTTGAAACTTTGATAGATGGTTCAAGAAATATGCGGGGAACCAAAAGACCAACGTCTTCTTTCATTAAGTCATTAGAGACGAAAACAAAAGTCATGAGAATGTCCCCAGGAGCAGCAAAACAAAATGGAGAACCACAAGGTACATACATAAAGCTAGGGTGCATGGGTATTCTTTTGTGGGCCAAGTTTTTGATACAGTATTAAGATCAATAAACTTAATGGGGATGGTTAATACTTGCCATGCTGAAATAATCCAAGTTTTTTGTGTGAAAAGACCACAACTTTTATCTAATTTTTTTTTTTTTTTGCACTTCTGTGGGCCAAGTATTTGATACAGTATTAAGATCCCTAAACTTAATGGGGATGGTTAACACTTGCCATGCTGAAATAATCCAAGTTGAAAAGACCACAAATTTTATCTTATTTTTTTTTCTTTTTGCGCTCGCTCACTTCTGAACTCAAGTGTAGTCCATACACACTACTTCTAGTAGTGCTGGACTGAATTTTGCGTGTGGATCAGCTTTCCGTTTTGTAGCCCTGAACGGGCAAGATTTTTTCAGGTTCTGTAAAAATTTCGGGTCGCGTTAGTAAAAACATCACAAATAAGGTGTTAGTCAACCGATTTTAGTTAAATAAACAACACAATGAAGGGAAAAGCATGCAGAATATGTTACTCACGTGATTGTTGCCGGTAATCCATATATGAACACAAATATTTACGAAATACGGCATGTTTGTGATTTTCCGTCATCTATACGGCAATTTACAAACACATTTTCAGAATCATAATCACTTTCTTTAAAGTCCGACTCACGACTGCTAATGCAAAGTAACGCTTTGCACTGATATCTAGCTCCGATTAATAATCAACTTCGTGCCCTTTAATGTCATTTAAATTGAACAGAGCGAAATCTCGGCTATCACTTGAAGAATCGCCGAAATCCATTTTGAAAAACAGCGTAAAACTCCCAAAAACTATCAAAACAAGTCCGTAAAAGTCTGTTCAAAGTCATTGTAGCGCGTTTACAAATGGCGGCCACGTTGTCAAGCTAATGGCGAAAGTGAAAGTAGCCGACGGAAGTGTCGGAAAGCCGAGAGATCACGTTTTTACAATGCATAATAGTATCGGCCAGAATCGGACGCTACGCTCGTATTTAGAGATCGGCCGGTAACGGACGCTATGCCTTGTAAAGGGTTAACAGTGTCCCTCGCTATCAGGCAAACCCATTCCGACTTAAGAGGTACTTGTAATTTACGTCCCCACGTTAAGGATGAGAGGCAACATTTTTAGTCCAACTGTCCATTGTAGGGGTTGAACCCATTACCTCGGTATCAGCACACAGGATGTTTAAGAACACATGTTGCCATGCTGACCTCACTTTAATCTTATTACCTGTAGCCAAATCTTGTGAGTGTAGTCTAGGTTTAGGTTTTTCACTATTATTCACACTGTTCACTATTATTTTGTGGCTCATTCAGACATATAGATAATTTCCTTTGATGTATTTGATTGTTAAAAAACATTTTACTTATGAGTTAACATAATTAATAATACTTATCTTTTCATTTATCCTATAAAGTTGTCTCCTATACCAAACAATTCCCTGGGAAGGTTAACCCGGTCAACAAATGCCCACAGAAGTCGGATGTAACGGCGCAAGAACACAGCTCTGCTGTAAGCAGGCACTACACTATCACGTCCGAAAAAAAAATTCCGGATGAACACAGAAGAAGAAGAAGATACCAAACAATTGCACTAATAAATAAAGCATAGCTGTTATCCATTTCTGAATTAGCATCTCTCTGATGGTCATGCATAAAAAAAAAAGGCAGAGTATTAACATAATATTGGCCTCACTTATTGAGGAACAGTATATGTTGTATTGGTACACTTGTATGCAGGCATATTACATCCTATAAGATAGTTGCATGTCCTTTACAGGATGTTGCAACCAACCCCAGCATTTATGTGCTGTTTGTGATTTGCTAGGCAGTGTTAATCAGTAATTTGTCATTGCTTTCTGAACGGCTGACCATCTAAATCTAAATCAATGCAAAGCAGTTTGCTTTCAAATTTCCCCGCAAATGATTTTGAACCTGCCTCAGTATGATGGAATTATGAAACCATGTATATCACTATCCCCTAAGCCACAATGCCAGTCTATACATCCTACAAGCTGGTCAAATTGACCACCTATTTCTTTGATT
Organism: Cepaea nemoralis; assembly: GCA_014155875.1. Lineage (NCBI taxonomy): Eukaryota > Metazoa > Mollusca > Gastropoda > Stylommatophora > Helicidae > Cepaea > Cepaea nemoralis. The sequence continues at coordinate 6,674 of JACEFZ010010130.1, forward strand.
TGTTCAGCAGATAGGTACAATTTGCAAGTTATGCTGTTAATTGTAAACATTCAGAGGCTAAGAAATGGAACATCCCCTGTGTACTAGTGGGTCATGTCTTATTAGCTCCAAACAGGCTTTTTGTTCTTTGCTCAGATCTTTTTTGTGTGTTTCAGATGCAGTTTAAAAGTATTAATAATTCCTCATATAATTGTATAATTGATGTCTCCTCTTTGAAGAAGATTGGCTACTAAAGACGATAAAACACAGAAAATTGAAATATTTTGGTCACTTGAAACGTCATGAAAGTTTGGAGAGAACATTCATGGAGGGGCATATGTCCGGGAAGAGAGGAAGAGGAAGGCCAAAGAGAAGATGGGTGCAGATGTGGCGGATGATCTCCAGATGTGTATCGGACGCGGGACATCTTGCTTATGACCAAGAAGTTTTTCTGGACAGTTATTACGGGAGCGAGGTTCTGCAAAGTACATGCTGCTGAATGAATGAATGGGCTTGTTTTTGTTTTATTTAATGGTGTTCCTCATGTCTGACATTTAATTTAAACATGCATGTGTAAGAATAACAGTTCTAACTATTTTCTATAGATATATTCTATCTTCTAACTTTGCATTTTAATATTAAAAATAGCATTTTTATAACTAGTATTGTAGGAAATTGTGGATACACATGATTTTGATGTTTGTATGAGGCTAGAGCATGTAGAGCAGAAGGATGATGCTTTGTAGTCAATGCCTCAGTGGGCCTATGGTCTCCTCATCAAGAGAGTGAAGAAGAAGAAATATTGTTTAATCAAGAAAGAGTTGTTGAATTTTGATATTAATCTTTCTGCTCTTGAAGAGAGAGAGAGAGATGTATTTCTTGTGTTACTTTTATATTTTGTTAATGACAATCATTCTCATAAATTGTGAAATATCCTGAAGCTAAATGAAGTTAATTATGCAGCATGTCATTTACATCATGTTTTTTTTCCCCTAGACCAAGATGACTCAGAGGAAGAGGAAGACGATGATGAGGAAGAAGGAGATGATGATGATGAAGATGAAGAGGAGGAGGAGGAGGATGGTGATGAGGAGGAAGAGGAAGAAGATGGAGACGAGGAAGAAGAAGAAGATGATGAAGCAGAGGTTGTCGACACAATAAAACAAGAAGCAGTTGAAATTAGCTTACATGCAGATGATGAGAAAGCCCTGTCAGGTATACATTTTGTACTGTTTGGCTTGTGTCCCCTCATGTCCTATTATTTACTAGAATATAGGTACAACAGGGGTTATTATATATTTGCAGTGAATAGAGTTTTTTAACATTCTAAATTCAGCATTAAGTGGACTTTTGTTATGTAAGACCATTTTAAGTTTGAATTGAATATTGGTCAGCTTAGTGCAGATTATTGTTCTCTACACATTTCCATTAGTGCGGTGTTAACTGACAAGCCCACTCATGCCCTTGATGTGTTGCTTTTTTTCGGGCCACTCCCATCTTCAATCCAAACTCTTGCATTTCAGCTGTCAGTGTTGTTTCATTGGTTGGAATTCCTTTCAGTCAAGCTCTGTAATGTTGGCTTGATCCATTTATTGATCCTCTGATATAGTGGCAGTGCCAGACAGCCTATCTTCTCTATCATTGCCTAGAATTAACCTGTGCAGTGATTCAGTTCATTGCCTGTGTGCTGAACATACTCAGTCCCTGATTGGGTGTAGTCTTGTGTCTCAAGCCAGAGCAGCATCTTTGTTATCATCAACAGCCATTGTCATAACATCTCTTGTGTACTATTGGTTTTCTGAGTAATTGTACAGTACAAGTTTGCCAAGAAAGACCATGCACATTTTTTATGCTCAACTATGTAGATCACATTTCTCTGGTCAGTTGCCATTAATGAGGCGCTTGATCTCTGCATTCATTACCAAGGATTCCACTCTCTGCATATTTTAAAATTTAATGACAAAGAATTATATCTTTAAATGTTGGAGTCCCTGTTTTCCACTTTTCCCTAGAGTGAAAATTCGGTATATACCCATTTTCCCCCCAAATCTACCCTCTACTTTACTCCTTTAGTTCGTGTCCTTTTTCCTATGTTGATGGATTCGTGTAAATAAAGGCCAATTGTGCAATTTATATTGAGATGAACGTGTCCCAAAGCATCCTGATTCTATATCCATGGGTGGAAATTCTCATTGCCACACAGGGTTCATCCATAGAACATTCTAGGATGTCTTAGCTTCACATTGTAATCTCTCCAAGGTGTTTTCACTGGCTGGAAGTACCAGAAGGACAATCTTATGTTTCTGCCAGACCATTGTGCACATTACATACTCTACAGTTCTTTGAATCCTCTCTTCTCTCTCCCCCCCCCCCCCCCCCCCCCCCCACCACCACCACCACCACCACCCTCCCTTTCCTCTCACTCTCACACACGCACAGTGATTGTTCAAGGAGAGCCATGTCATTGCTGCATTTGTAAGATTGACCTGCGCTGAAGAGACATTATACCAGTCAGTGACACTATCAAGTACCATCTGCATTGTACTATATACTGCCTTTCTTTGTACATTATTACATCTGGTACAGCGACATTCATACAAGAAACAACATTGCAGATATAAACAAATTTTATGCAATGAAAGATTATAACATCTGGCATGTTAACCCTTTACAGGGCAGACGCTTGTCCGTTTTGTTAGCTCTGAACGGGCAAGATTTTTCAGGTTCGGTAAAATTTTGGGTTACGTTAGTAAACACATCACATATAAGGTGTTGCTAAACAGATTTTAGTGAAATAAAAAACAGAATGAAGGAAAAAGCATGCAGATTATTTCTCACATGAATGTTGCTGGTAATCCACACATGAACACAAATATTTACAAAATACAACATATTGTTTGTGATTGTCAGTCTTATACACTATTTACAAACACTCAGAACCAGAATCACTTTCTTCAAAGTCCGATAGATCCGAAGTGTGTACACTGCCCACGCTGATATCACTGATATCTAGCTGCAATTCATAGTCATCTTCATGCACTTTAGAGTCACTTAAATTGAACCCAGCGAAATCTCCGCTCTCACTTGAAGAATTGTCAAAATCTGTTTTTAAATACAAAGCGTAAAACCCCCAAAAACTATTTTAAAAATCCGTTCAAATTCAAAGTACACACTTGCAAATGGCGGCCATGTTGTCAAGCTATCTGCGAAACCTAAAGTAGACAATCAGAAGTCTCGGAAAGGTGTATTGCCCGTCAACGGGTAAGGATGCTTTTAGCCACTACGCCCGGTAAAGGGTTAATAAATATCAGAGTTGTATTTAAAACATCTCTATGAAGTAGATATTTATGTTTTATTGGTTGACATTATATGTCAACTAAACCGGTCAGTTGGACTAAAATGTTGACTTCTCGTCCTTGACTTGGGGATGCAAATTTCAAGCACCTGATGTCGGAGTGGGTTCGCCCGATGGCGAGGGACACTTGTAAAAGGGCAAGCTAATCCACATGCAAAAATCAGTCCAGTCACCACCAGCAGTAGTAGCATGTGTATGGACTACGCTTGATTTTAAAGCGAATGAATAGGGGGGAAATAATTAATGTGGTTTATTTGTGTGTTTAAGGAAGTAGCTGAGCAGGTTATCAAGAACTTGCAGATTCGTTGTGTAAAGTTGTAAGCAGGAGGCAGAGCAGAATTAAGCTGGGTTCTAGAATCAGATGACTGCAGTCAGAAGTCTCATGTCTGATATCAGAGTTGTTAAAACACATTTTCATGTGCCATGGCGACAAATTCCTGTATTATATTGAGAACGCGACAACTCATCATTAATTTCATGTTAATGTTCTTCCCATGTGTGCCTGCTGTCATTGTCCTTGTCCCAGATGAGTGTTTGAAGCAGAAGGAAAGAAAAAAAGTTTACAAACTATAAAACAGCAATTTAAAAGCGTTAAGTAATTAATTACTATAAAATGCTATCAGAGCAAAGCTTCATGCAGTTGGGTACAGAATTTAAAATTCAGCTCATTCACATTTTTAAAATGTCACGAGAAAATGTATTGGAAAAGACAAAACTGAGTGGAAATTATACACGCACCCTAGTTTAAATATATAATTACTTCTGACAGCATGTTTGTTTTATGTAGTTAATGAACTGATTAGATCAAAATGCTTGAAATACAATTTGTACTAATTGTAATTTCTCTTTAGTTCTAGTGGATAAAACAAAAAGGAAATCTCAGAGAGGTATCTCACCCATTGAGTGGGACAGGCGAAGTGAAGGCACCAGGAACAAGTCACAAGAAAGAGAGGCTGGTGATGCTGATTCAAAAGGCCGCGAAGACAGAGAAGAAGAAAGACGTAATTTTTGGCATTTTGTTCTTCTTTCATATGTTTAATATACTGTACTTTATTGGTACCAGACAGTTTTTTAGAATTATCTGCGAAATGCCTTGGTAGAAAGGTGATGAGGAAGGGAACTGACCTTCCCACCTCATATGTCATGGTCTTGAATATGTGAAGGTTAACACTACATACACAGGGGTCATGGTTGACCCGGAACACAGGAAAACCCTGGAAATAGCAATTTAGAATTTCTTGGTAGGGAAAACAGAAAATGTTCTTTCTCTCTCTCCTTCTCCTCCCACTCCATTTCCTATGCACGCACACTCGCTCGCACGCACACACACATAAAATCTCATTTGAAATTACCTCAGGGATAAGAAATGCTCCACATTTGAATACCTGTGACTGTATTTTAAGTGTTTCAGTCAAAGTATTATTGATTTATTCACTTCATATGAAATATATCTCTGCAGAATGCACCTGGGGGGGGGGGGGGTGCAGCAAAATATATCAGGCAATAAATCATGCAACATATTGCTTGTGGCTTCTGTTTAAATTCACTAAGGGAATACATTGGTTTTTTTTTTAACGGGTGTATAATTACAAAAATTAAGTTGCATGTCCTTCACAGGACGTAGCAGTCAACCCCAGGATTTTCGCTGTTCGTGATTCCTGGCAAATTTTACATTCAGTAGTTTGTCGTTACTTTCTGAACGACCGGCTCCTATACCTTTTTTCGAAAAAACCAGCACCGCTGTGTTTCGAACCTGGGTATACAGGCTCACAAACCGTGTTCACAAGCCCTTAGCCACAGAGACCGGCTGTATGTGTCTGCAAAAATAAAATCCTATTGTATTCAAATGCTTATTTCTTTTTCTTTTTTTCCAAAGTAAAACAGTATTATCTGACACCCGGGAAGGTAACCCGGTCAACAAATGCCAGCAGAAGTCAAATGTGTCGGTCTAGCAGCGCAAGAACACAGCTATGCTGTAAACAGGCACAACGCAATCACGTCCGAAAAAACTCTCCAGATGAACACAGAAGAAGAAGTTTTATCTGATAATTGTTATTGACTACTACTTGCACAGGTTTTGGTTTTAATGATGTGTATGATTTACATCTGCAGAGTACTGGTCTAAATTGAAGTATCTCATGAGAGGTGCACGGTTTTTCTTAGTCAAGAGCAACAATCATGAAAATGTGGCTTTGGCAAAAGCTAAAGGTGTATGGTCAACTCCTCCACAGAACGAAGCAAGGTTCAATCAGGCATTTAAAGTAAGTAACTTTTCCCATCTAACCTGTACGCCAGGAACAACACATTTGTTTCTTGGGTTATATTTTTATGTAATTTTTAACACTGCAATGTTAGAATGTTGATTGTGTGGCTGTTCCATTGTATATGTTTAGGATAAATGCTGGCCTTTTTAGTCACTGTTTTAGGCTGTGCCATCATGACAGGACAGCCTAGTATTTTCATGCTACATGTATTAATAGAAAGTGGTGTTTCATTTTCATCTAAAGATCATTGCTAGTGATTAGGTAACGTCAACATTGCACTGGCATATACATTACAAACAATTAACCTAAAACTGCTGCTATTCTGCATAATACTATTAAACACATTTAAATGTTTGAATGAGTTGTTTTACAGGATGCATTTCTCCAAAGTCATTACCATCATGTGTCTTGCCAGATAGCATTGACGTGTATGTCTCTCCGCAGGTCTCGGTTCTTTGTGTTCTGGATCAATTCCATTGATGACATTCCTACATACAATCATCTTGGACCATCAGGCATACTTTCTCTCGGCCTGCCTCTTCTACTGCTGATCTTTTCGGTCATCATAGTGTTTTCTAATACCTCTCTTCTCATTATAGTGACCAAACAATATTGATTTGTCTCTTTCTTATAGTTGCTTATAATGTTCTTCTTTCACTAACCTTCTTCCATGCATTGTTGGTTACTTGGGCAACCCAAGGTATAAGCAACATTCGTTTCAGAAAGCACATCTCCACTGCCTCCAAGCTCCTATAATTTATTCCCTTAATTCCAAAATTCACTGCCATACAAGAGGTTTGACATAACATTTCAAAACTCTCTGTCAGACAAGGTGTAGTATGTGTTTGTTACATAAATATACTGTTTTGAAATTAACTTTATTTGAAAACATCAGATATATACATATATATCTCACACAAATGCTTTTCTTTTCTAGCAGGAATGTGACAATGTCATACTTATTTTTTCTGTGAAAGAAAGTGGAAAATTTCAAGGTATGCTATTTAGGATGAAAACATTTTGTTTTGAAAAAAGTATTATGAAAGGTAGATTGTAACTTACAGAATATTGTAAATAAATGTAATTACTAGCACAAATGACACATGTTCTATGTGGTAAATTAGTTATACATTTCCAAGTATTCTGTGAGGTTATACATTCTGTGATGTGAACAATTGAACTATGCTTAATGCAGAAATTGTTTGAGCATAAGTTCTTGTTATCCATGCCTCTGAGCATTGAGTTTTTTTTTGTTTATCATTGTAATACACATGGATTTATGTAAATTTGTTCTAAACTACAAATTATACATGTATTTTACCTTTAATCACTGAGGGTATTGTGAATTCAGATATGCAAATGACATGGTCTTCCTCTCAAAATTAGTGATAGCAGAATTGATGCTGTTTATGAAGAGGAGTGGCTAGTATGTCAGATTCTCCTTCGGGAGACTCACAAATCCTCGGTAAGGTGTGGATTTTTTTGCTGTCGGGGGCAAAAAGAAAACTGCACAGTTCGTGGCGACTGCACTAGCCAGGCGGCCTTAATTCTTCAGGCTCAAGACCCGCCTGCCATACACTACTATATAGGCAGTAAATGACAGTTTTTTATTAAAAAAGATATTGATCTCAATCTTTTTCTGAACTTAAAAAAAAAAATGAAGTAAATGTCCATAGACAAATCATTGTTCCAAATTGAAAATCTGCCAGACTTTGAATATCTTGGCTCTATAACTAAATAACATGGGAACTGTAAAAAAATGAATCTTTCCGTGGCAACATATAGATGTGAATTAGAACCTATTCACAATAACTAATGAAGAAAACTGGGACTTTTGAACTTAAATGTAACAGAAAAGTTGTTAGAATATTGCTGTATCCTTAAAGAAGAGAATGCTGACAATCTATAGATTGAAGCATTGAAGAACATTGGCTCATTAACACTAGATGTCTGGAAGTGGAAATACTCTGACCATGTTAAACGTCAGAGTGGTTTGACAAGAACAGTGATAAAAAGCATGGCTCCTAGAAGAAGAGATATGGGAGACCAGCATGAAGATGGACACAAGACATTGCAGACACCTTGAACATTAAAATGCACCAGGTAGGAGAACTGGCTGAGGCTAGAAGAATTTTTCTGTGAGCCGTGGTACTAACGACAATTTACAATTTTAATCGATAAAATGACCTTCATGATGGGAGGATTATGCCTGAATGTTAATTTTTGTTGTAAATCTTTTAACTGACATTGATAGAAATGATAAGCTCATTGAATGATAGTTTTTACAATTAAAGAAACATTACTGCTTTTGTGTGTTTCATCAAGGATTTGCTAGGCTTGCTGAAGAATCAAGCAAGGATCATCCACCGATTCGCTGGGTATTACCCCCAGGCATGACCCCAAGAGCTTTTAGTGGAGTGTTTAAGCTAGACTGGATCAGCAGGTAACACTTAAACATTTGATGTATAGGGTGGCTTCTCTGAGAGATTTTATAGTCTACCTCTGGCTCAGACATTAGTCCACATAGAGCTGAGCATTTTTACACAAGCCATTGGTTTCTAATGGTAATCACACTTTTCACAGATCTCATGGGTGGTGGGGCAGGATACCTAGCCTTCATGGATAATGATGAATCAACAGGAGGTCCTGTTTGGAAGTTGTGTATGATAAAGATTAATAATCTCCATAGACTTTGGAAATTATAAAGGGTTGGCTGTAAGGCTATTGTCTTGGCAAAATTATTATAAATATCAAAACCTGTTTGTGGGTAGATAATGACTTTGAATTGAATCGGCCTCGAGGAAGTAATCCATACAGAAATGTGTTTGAAATTTGAACACACTGACCTTTTGAGTGGGAGAGATGCATGATTAGGTGTTGTATTATGCTGTCTAAAGAGCAATGAAGATGACAGATATTTTATGTCATGTAGAAAATTGAACAGTCAGTAAATAAACAGGGTTTAAAAGGAGAGATGCATGATTGGGCGTTGTATCATGCTGTCTAAAGAGCAATGAAGATGACAGATATTTTATGTCATGTAGAAAGTTGAACAGTCAGTAAATAAACAGGGTTTAAAGGCAACAGGATTACAACTTTGTTACACCGGGTTGTATCCTGTATGTATGGCTCACCCTGTTACACCGGGTTGTATTCTATATGTATGGCTCACCCTGTTACACCGGGTTTTATCTTATATGTACGGCTCAGCCTGTTACACCGGGTTTTATCCTATATGTATGGCTCACCCTGTTACACCGGGTTTTATCTTATATGTACGGCTCAGCCTGTTACACCGGGTTGTATTCTATATGTATGGCTCACCCTGTTACACCGGGTTTTATCTTATATGTACGGCTCAGCCTGTTACACCGGGTTGTATTCTATATGTATGGCTCACCCTGTTACACCGGGTTTTATCTTATATGTACGGCTCAGCCTGTTATACCGGGTTTTATCCTATATGTATGGCTCACCATGTTACACCGGGTTGTGTCCTGTATGTATGGCTCACCCTGTTACACTGGGTTGTGTCCTGTATGTATGGCTCACCCTGTTACACTGGGTTGTGTCCTGTATGTATGGCTCACCCTGTTACACTGGGTTGTGTCCTGTATGTATGGCTCACCCTGTTACACCAGGTTTTATCCTATATGTATGGCTCACCCTGTTAACCGGGTTGTGTCCTGTATGTATGGCTCACCCTGTTACACTGGGTTGTATCCTGTATGTATGGCTCACCCTGTTACACCAGGTTGTATCCTATATGTATGGCTCACCCTGTTACACCGGGTTGTATCCTGTATGTATGGCTCACCCTGTTACACCGGGTTTTATCCTATATGTATGGCTCACCCTGTTACACCGGGTTGTATCCTGTATGTATGCCTGCCCCATTACACCGGGTTGTATCCTGTATGTATGGATCACCCTGTTACACCGGGTTGTATCCTGTATGTATGGCTCACCCTGTTACACCGGGTTGTATCCTTTATGGGCTCACCCTGTTACACCGGGTTGTATCCTGTATGTATGCCTGCCCCATTACACCGGGTTGTATCCTGTATGTATGCCTGCCCCATTACACCGGGTTGTATCCTGTATGTATGCCTGCCCCATTACACCGGGTTGTATCCTGTATGTATGGCTCACCCTGTTACACCTGGTTGTATCCTGTATGTATGGCTCACCCTGTTACACCGGGTTGTATCCTTTATGGGCTCACCCTGTTACACCGGGTTGTAACCTGTATGTATGGCTCACCCTGTTACACCGGGTTGTATCCTGTATGTATGCCTGCCCCATTACACCGGGTTGTATCCTGTATGTATGGCTCACCCTGTTACACCGGGTTGTATCCTATATGTATGGCTCACCTGGCTGGCAAAGATTAGTTTCATCTTCGTGCCAGGTCATGCGGGAGTACAAGGAAATGAGCGGGCTGACAAGCTCGCAGGTGAGGCTACTGTGGAGGGCGGACGCGCCATGGACCAGGCTGACATTCTGAATGCTCTACGAGAAGTGAGACTTTTGCGAGAACCAAGTGATGACTGTGAATCTACAACAATGTCCAGACTGCGGGAGCAGCAAATTAAAAGAGGGGTGGCCAAACAAGAACACTACGCAGGAAGCCAAAGAAGATTGATAAACCAACACAGAACTGGCGTCGTTAGCCGCTACACGCTGCAGGATTTTCTGAGGAGGGGATCCGAGCACTTATGGACTGAATGGTTCGATGTGCAACGAGGATGATCTGTCGACTAACTAACTAACTAACTAACTATGTATGGCTCACCCTGTTACACCGGGTTGTAACCTGTATGTATGGCTCACCCTGTTAAACCGGGTTGTAACCTGTATGTATGGCTCACCCTGTTACACCGGGTTGTATCTTATATGTATGGCTCACCCTGTTACACCAGGGTTGTATCCTATATGTATGGCTCACCCTCTTTCTGGTGTGTTGCACGGAGCACAAACTCGGTAGCTCTTTTGATGACTCGCAGGAGTCTTCGAGAAAATTACACCTGTGAACTAAATGACACAACTGTCCGGAGCACAAGGGAGGCGGCTTGATGACTTCACCATGGGAAGCCCCCTGGACAGTATTTGTGATAAACTAATAGTATAATTAGCAAGGTGAATGGGAGAATATCACAAAGTGAAGTTGTAGCAACATGTGTTTATTTGTTACTGGTGACTAAATTACACAGAAACATTTTGTAAGTTATAAAATGTACACGAAACAAGTTGGAAATACTAACCCACATGTAAATGTGTACAGAATTTGGTTAAAATTTCCAACATTTTAAAATAGTTTTCTTTTTCAGTGTGTTCTTTTGTGATGAATTAATAGCATAACTAGCAATTATAATACAAAGCTGTGTAGATCGCAAATAAATCGTATTAAATTTATAGTAATAGTGTAACACAGATTAGACAGTGAACAGCTAAATTCAGAATTGGGAATAGATCAGTGACAGAGTTTATTTATGGGAATGTATATTCCATACTAGATATATTCCCCTGTGTGTTACCAGGGCCCATAAAAGATGCAAAGAATAATAACACTGTAACCAATGATGCATATCATAATGAAGGCTGGCGTGAGACACATTTTCTTGAAATGTTTTGTCTGGTTTTAATTGTATTCATTATTTTATTCAGTGTTAAGTATATTTAGCCACTTTAGTAATATTTTCTAAAGTGCTTATTAATTATATAACCTGCATAGTTGGATACCTCTTGAAAAAACCAATCCAACGGTACCTTATTCAAGTCGGTAGGTCAATTTTAAGCCAAGATATTAATGTTTGTGTGTCAGTTTGTCATTTAATAGAGACAAATAGAAAAAAACGAATTTGACCCTCTCACTTTTTGTGACCTACCTACACACTCACACAACTGTTGGTTACACTGTCGCCAAGAGATATTACCACTGCCGCTCTCTAACTCAAGTACAGATATACATATATATATATATATATATATATATATATATATATATATATATACATATATATAAGTTATCAGTTGGGGTATCTTGATTGCACTCCAGCAGGTACATAGGTGCTCAGATCCTCCCCCACAGATATATACACTCCACATCATACTGTGATGTCAGACCGCGCGCGCAGTACCGCACGGTCTTGTCAGCGTGAGGCCACCAGCATAGATGCATTTTGACAAAACAAGTCCCGTTGTAAAGTTGCAATATTATCAATGATCTTGTCCTTGTAGAGTAATGAAAAATTACACATAAATAAAATAATGGGTGTTGAATGTACACATGCGTTCATTATAATGTTAATCACTCTGAATACTCCATAACAATATAAAATGGTCGTAGCTGGAGTGTTAAATGTAAACTGCTGTCTACCGCCATTGAAATACCACATTACAGCATGCGACTCAGAAAGCATGCCGAGGAAGGTGAGGACAGGCATGCTTCGTGCAGAGTGGCTTGCTTCGCTTCGGAGGTCACGGGTGGCAAGCATCGCCTGGATCTTTTCTCCGGGGCATGCCAGTGTGCTGGGGAATGAACAGGCAGACAGATTGGCTGGCAAAACTTGGTGGAGTATTGATGCATGACAAGGCAGACGTGGTTGCGACCTTGTGGGAGCATGTGTACACCTAGGAGGAGCAAATGGATCATCATGGTCTGGCAAGAATGAGGCAGCGAGGAGTGACGAGGGGATCTGGCCGGCGCTCGACGCTCAGAGGATAGGCGAGACGGACATTATAATCAGATTGCTACTGGTACAATTGGTGTTGGAACTCTTCGCTGGCTGCTGAGGATGGGGACGGAGCGTCTATGGGAATGCCCCGAATGCTGTGATGTTGGTTCCTAGATCAATCAATCAATCATTACAGCATACGATCTTCATAATTTCAGTGTGAGGTTTACTGCCAACTTAAATGGTCAAAAATTACAAAATAGCGTAAAAATGGATGCTAAATTTAATAATACATATTATAACACCACTTAGAATAGGCCGCCAGTTCTTCGGTATAACAAGGATTCCCGATGCGCCAGAAATGCAGAACGCAAAATGGGGTGGGAAAAACTATATCAAGTAATCAGTGTCTGTTTTAACTCGACCTTGAAATAATCATGGAATTTAACAAAGTGAATACGCTTACTGTCCCCATATCGGAGACACAAAATCAAATAACGGAATGTAACCGGAAAAAAAATTCTGGTAAAATTTGGAAAACCAAAATGTACCTAAGTATATTGTATCATGTCTTGTTTTCCTGTTCCCATGTCTTACAGTGACATGTAACATGCTTAATTCGCTAATTTTATTAGCTTTGAATAATAGTTTTCAAATAATTTCAATATAGTATACAGAGATTTTGCCAAATTTTCAGATCTGTGTATGGAATGTGCCTAACACTTCTATCATCTTAAATTGTTATATTTTAACATTTATTTTTGTTGTTTAAGACGGGATCTTGACTTCACCAAAACAAACCACCTTTTCAATCTCTGGAATGATAATAAACGAGTGAAAATTGGACGGGATGGTCAGGTAAGTTTAATGGAAACAACATTGTTGCCTATAATTTTTGTGAAATCCAGGTTATTTACATTTCATCCTTAGTGTAGAACATTTCGAAGATTTAAACTGAAGTTCAGTGTTTTCTTCATACTGGAGAGTATGTTCTCTTTACAGCACAGCTTTTGATAGTGTTGGTTTGTAGCTAGACCTGCAGCTAATACAATGAAATGGCTCTTGTTAGAGATGGCCTTCGAAGGTTGTCGTTGACGTTAAGTGTAAGATACTAAATGGGAAGATGTTTGATTGCTTCATTGTGGTAAATGCAGTGTCAGCATAGGGATGCAAGTTGGTGATTGATAGGGTTGAAGTCTTTCTTGATACAGGTATGTTTGATAGGATTGAAGTCTTTCTTGATACAGGTATGTCCTGTTCGGACTTGTTAAGAAGCCTAGATTATTCTGCTTTCAGAAAAGAACGAGGAACTGTTGACATGATTTCACTGCAAGGCAGCTGCAAGAGAAATGTCAGGAACAGAACTGCGAAATGTTCTCTTCTTTCATTGACCTTACCAAGGCTTTTGATAGTTAGCAGAGAAGGACTGTGGAAGATTATGGCAAAATATGGCTGTCCACGAAAGTTTGTCCAAATAGTGTGGCTATTTCATGATGGTACAGGAAAATGGTGAACTGTCTGAGCCCTTTTCTGTCACCAAGGGGGTGAAGCAAAGATGTGTCCTGGCACCAACACTGTTCAGCCTCATGTTTTCAGCGATGCTGACGAATGCCTTTGAGAACGACATTGGAATAGACATCAACTACCGCATGGATGGAAAGTTATTCAATCTCAGAAGGCTGAAAGCTATAAACAAAAATTAACAGCAACACCGTCAGAGAACTCCTGTTTGCTGATGATTGTGCTCTATATGACAACTCAAAGGCGGACATGCAACACAATGTTTCAGCTTTCTCATATGCCTGTGCCAACTTTGGGCTCAATATCAACTTGGAGAAGACTGTAGTTATGTGCCAGCCAGCTCCAGGGAATGTGCTGAATATCAAAGTGAATGGACATAGACTAAGTGTTGTGGACAAATTCACCTATCTTGGCAGCACTGTGTCACAAGCTGCCACAATTGATGAAGAAGTGAATACAAGAATCTCCAAGGCCAGCGCGGTCTTTGGCAGACTGTACAAGAATGTGTGGGACAGAAATGGAATAAGCCTGCAAACAAAGCTGAAAGTCTACAAAGCAGTTGTATTATCCACACTGCTATATGCTTGTGAAACCTGGACGGTTTATCAGCGACACGCTAGGAAATTAAACCACTTCCACACGTCTGCCTTAGGAAGCTACTGAAGATGAAATGGCAAGACAAGATCCCAGACACTGAAGTCCTAGAAAGAGCATCCATGCCCAGTATCCACACTCTACTAATGAAGAATCAGATTCGCTGGGCTGGTCACTTAACTCGCATGCCAGATCACAGGCTCCCTAAACAAATTTTTTGACGGTGAGTTGCATTGTGGTAAACGATTCTAAGGCGGCCAGAGGAAACGCTTTAAAGACACTCTGAAAATCTCACTGAATGCTTTTGGAATTCATCATGACACCCGGGAGACTGCAGCCAGAGACTGAAATTCGTGGCGTGCATCAATAAGCAAGGGTGCAGTCACGTGTGAGGCAACCAGGACTGCAAGAGCTGTGAAGAAAAGGCTGGACAGAAAAACCACTGCAGGAAATCTTCCTCCATAAACATCAAGCATTCTTTGTCCACATTGTCAAAGAACATTTCGAGCCAAAATAGGCCTTATCAGCCATCTTAGAACCCACGGCTCCATACTTTCAACCCCACTGGATGAAATGAATGGTCATCATCATTCTTGATGGACAAACAACAAGAGATTATTCTGCGTAGTCAGTCAATGATATTTGAGTTTGGGTAAGGCCTGACTTGTGACTTCTTTTGCCTACCGGTTCAACTTGTCCGCTCTGAATTTCTGAGCACCTGTTTGTCTGCTCTTTGTTACATATATAGTCCCTTTATTGGTTTAAAATATGAAGATTAGTGTTTATTGGCTAAGCATTATTAAATAAACATTTCCCCGGGAAGGTTAACCCGGTCAACAAATGCCCGCAGAAGTCGGATGTGTCGGCCTAACGGCGCAAGAACGCAGCTCTGCTGTAAACAGGCACAACGCAATCACATCCACACAAAAAAAACTCCGGATGAAGCGAAGAAGAAGAAGAAGAAATAAACATTTATCAGATTACCATGTACAAGGGCAGTCCAAAAAACTACTTTCTAAACAAAATGGTTTTTGCTTTACTTACAACATACTCAGTCTTATATCCTTCAAAATAGTGTCCCTTCATGTTTCCCCGTTTTCCAATTTTTGAATGTGCCTTCAACTTCATTTTCTGGGATAGCATGCATGTCTCCAGCGAATTTTCCATGATCTCTTGTGTGTTCTGACATTGGCAACCTTTAATGTGTAGATTTCAGTGTTTGGAACTGGAAACAAATCTCCAGGGGCCAAATCCAAAGTGGGACGACTATGAGTTAATGGTCTCATGTCTTGTCAAATAGTAACAAATAAGTAATGCTGTTTGCTGGTGCAGCATTTTTTGCATGTCCATGCCCCAGGCCTTCGTTTGCATACTGCCTCTCTCAAACACTTCATGACATTCAAGTAGAACTCTTTATTGATAGTCTGACCTCATGGAACAAATTCATGATAAACTGCCTTTCCAGTAAAAAAAAGCCAATAAAACCTTCACATTTAAGCAAATCTGGCATGGTTTTTTAAGTCGCATTGATGATGTTCCAACACACTGTGATGATGTTCCAAATGAATGTGATGATTCCTGTTTGTTTTGGCATGTTGTTTTTTTTTAAAAATCTGTCAACAGACACGGCAAACATTTTTGCAGAAATACATGTTCAGTTTGTCTTTTATAATCCAATAGCATAAACTTTTACAGATTTCTATTTCCTTGGACTGGTAGCGGCATTATGCATAGTATACCTGTGCAGGCTGTTGGTTTGTCGAGACTCCTGTCTGTTCCACTTTTTATATGGGAGCGGTGAGGAGCATTTTGTGTGATATTCACTGGCACAGGAATGGAGCATTATGCTGTGAAGGTTGGAACCGCGACTAACTGCTTCCTTGGACGCTTCATGAATATTTAGGCACTGAATTACAGAACTCACTTTAGTAATGTGATCGACATCTACGGACATGTGAGATTATCCAGATTTGTGATCATTGGCTGTGGGAGTCCTTCCAATTTGAAATGTGTGCAGCACTTGTAATATTGCATACAACAGTTGTCCTTAAAGGCCTGTTTCAGTAAAAGTTGTATCTAATTTGAAATAAAACTTCACACAATTTGTTGTTCTTCAAGATCCTTGATTGCTGGACAATTCAGAATTTGCCAAGTGCAGTACATTTGCCTTAACTTTACTGAAAAATACATCGATTAACCCTTTACCGGGCAGACGTTTGTCTGTTTTGTAGCCGGGAACGGGCAAGAAGAATTTTGAAGTGCGGTAAAATTTTGGGTTACGTTAGTAAAAATATCACATATACGTTGTTAGTCAACAGATTTTAGTCAAATAAACAGCAAAAGGAAGGGAAAAGCATGCAGAATATTTTACTAACGTGAATAATGCTGCTAATCCACACATGAACACAAATATTTACAAAATACAACATATTGTTTGTGATTGTCAGTCATCTATACGGCAATTTACTAACACATTTTCCAAATCATCACTTTCTTTAAAGTCCGACTCACGAGTGCTAATGCAAAGTAACACTGATCACTGATATCTAGCTCCGATTAATAGTCAATTTAGTGCCTTTCAATGTCACTTAAATTGAACCCAGCGAAATCTCCGCTAGCACTTGAAGAATCGTTGAAATCCATTTTGAAATACAAAGCGTAAAACCCACAAAAACTATTTTAAAAATCTGCTCAAATTCAAAGTACATGCTTGCAAATGGCGTCCACGTTGTCAAGCTATTGATGAAACTGAAACTAGACAATCGGGAGTCTCGGAAAGCAGAGAGATCGCGTTTTTACAATGCATAATAGCCATGGGCGGTTTCCATCGTTTTGCTCGTTCGGGAGTAGAAACGTTCCCGGACGCTTTGCCCGCTAAAGGGTTAACCTTCAGGCTGATACCACTCTTATTAGACCGAAGATAAATGTCACTGGTACACATAAGTGTAGTAGCTAATTGTGTGACCCACTTGCAATGGTGTTTTAATTTTAAAGTCTGGTTTCTGTTTCAAGTGCCCTCGTATGCAGGTATTTTGTAGTCAAAATTTATGTTTCTTGGCTCATTACAGAAAAATAGTTTTTAGATGTTAGTATTTTCTATTGTATTTATAAACAGCAAGTGTTTTCCTTAGTTGATATGAAAATGTATCTTCTTGTCCTACAGGAGATTGAACCACGGTGCGGAGAAAGCCTTTGCAAGCTGTTTCCCTTTGATGTAAACTTGGAAATCTCAGAAGTTGTGCGCAAAGCAAAGAAAGCTCACGTGCGAGCAGACAGAGACATCAGAGAAAGAGCTCCTCGTATTATTGCACCCCGGAGGCCACCTTTACCCCCAGGGCCCGAGTTTGCCAGGTTAGGTGGCTGATTTGCTGGTTCTACCTGTCATGAGATAATCAGACCCACTGAGGTTTGGTTTAAACATGCTGTTGAGCTGAAATTTCCATTTTCTGCATCTTCAGCTACATGCAGTTCAGTGCTATCTGTGTTTATTGACAGTCTACATTGAAAGTGTGCGTAGTCTAGATGAGAACCGAAGTGTTAAATTTAATTGGAATCACCAGCCAGTGTTTGCTAGTCTAGCTAGGTTAAACCAGATTTCTGTAAAACAGTGCCTAACTAAATGTTTCATAAAACAAATTTGGGGAAATCCTTGGCAGCTGAATTTGTTAATATGCAAAGAATTGGAAAACCCAAAGTGGAAAGTTCTCAGTTAATTTATCTATGTTAACATGTGCAAATCTTCCAGTTTGCATTATTTTCAGGTAGTTCTTTACTTCAAGATGGATTTATTGGACTAGCGTATAGAGCTTCTTTTGCCATGGATATTTACTATCCTGTTTTTCTGAACTGTTTACATTCAATGAGGGGACTTGGCATTTGTGCCAGCCGCCTAGGACTGTATACCAATTAATGATTTTAAACACAGAAAATTTGCTAACCGTTCGCAAACAAAAGTTTTATTGGGGTTCCTCTTTTAATGAAATTTATGATATAATGGATAGTTTCAACTAGTTACTATTGTAGCGCTGTAAATCACTGTGCTTTGGGAAAGAAAAATTTGAAATAGTTGATGTTGCTTACGTTGAAACTGTGCCTTCTCCACAGTTGATTGTTTAGATACGTATGCCAAGTGCACCAGCCTTCGCTTGTTGTCCTAGTATTCATCGGTGTTATTTGATGTGAAAGCGCCCAACAGAAACCGGATGTTTGGCTTCCTGTTGCAAGTGCTGCATCATTTAAGCAGCAGTAGTGTTGGACTTGTTCAAGAACATTCCTGTAATTTACATGGAATATAAGTCTTAGGTTATTTCAGCGCAGTAGTCTTTGACAAGCGGTGAATTTGAAAATGGCATAAATAGCGCAAAATTTATATGAAGTTCTGATTCGTAACTTAAAAAGGGGACAGAAATACAAATGAGGACTGTTTGTGGACATTTTCATACCCATATATTTCTGAATAAAATGGATATTTTAGTCCTAAAATTTATTGTGATAAAGACCATCCTGTGACTGTTCGCTAGTTCCAAATCGAATGAAATATCATTAAATTGTTAAAACTTCACATGAGAGTGAATGCAATATGGACTTAACAAGAAGTCACGTATAATTTTTTGGACATTTCAACCGCTTCCTAGAAAATGTGAAAAATTCGTACGTCTCAATGTGCAAGTATATGTTTGCGGCCCGTATTTTTGAATGGATTGAAGTATTGGAATAATGACATTTCTGTGGGGCTGAGTAAACTAAGAAAGTTTAAATGGACGATTACAAGGTAAAAGTTTGCTTTTCGAAAATCTAGACCATATGATGGTATGGGTTATGAAGTTAGTTTCTGAATATGGACATAAATGTTTCTCTTGCTGAGAACGGAGTGCTCACTGGGGTCGTACTTGCCGAGTGGATAGTGTGCTTGACACTGTGGTATGACTTAGTTTACTGTGCTTGTGTTGTGTTATTTGGTGTTCTTGTTGATGTCATCTTGCGTTACTGTCAGTGCTTTTTGCAGTATTTTTCTTTAGATAGCAATCTAGTTTTCTCTATTTTTATCATTTGTCTTTTTAAAAAAAAAACTGTTGTCAGTTTCTTCTCTCATACATTAATTCTACCTTTTAAAGTAATTAAGCTAGTAGACATAACAACTTTTATAATTTCACGATTTATTGCCTGGCATATTTCGCTGCATCTCGTCAGGTACATACTGCAGAACTCACACAACTTACGTGAAATTAACTAGATAAATCCTTCAAGTTGAAATATACACAATTTCGCACAGTAATGTCGATTGTCTACCACGGTAATTTTAAGCTGACTAACATGTCTTTCTGTTTACACAATTCTGGCTTGCGTTGATAGATCATAATTGCTTCTGCAAATTTTAACAAGCGAGTATTCTGTGTTCTAAACAACACGCGAAATGCAGTCTCTCTGGACACAACATGGCGACTGGCGACAATGTGCCTGCCGATTGAAGACGCCGGGAGCTTCCGGTGTGTCGGCTCCTCGTGGCTATCATCTCCTGTGTGTTGTATCTTGTTGACCCATTGAGGTATGTGTTCTGAACACCCGTTTGTTAAGCTGTCTCTCCGTTCGGCCAATGTAAACGGCCTGGCATCTACATGTGAATTGGTAAATACAATTGTTTGTGGCGTACAGAGGAACAGGCTCTTTGACTGTTGGTGTAGGAATGGGTACGGTTTTACATCTAATGGCTGGAGTTGCCGCACAGAATGTTCGACCTACTGCTGTAGTAAGCCGGTCTTGTAGACGTTGCATTACGTCATCCCCTCGAAAGGTTAGCTGGATGAATGCCTTGAGTTTAGGGACTGTAGTTACTTCTGCTTTGGGTTTGGGCTGTTGGCAATGGCGCTTTATAAATCCTGTGGAGTACCCATTCAGGTTTAAGACATTCTTCAGAGTTTCAAATTCCTCTGTCAGTTGAGTCGCAAGCACAGTTTGAAATGTTGTTTGATCAAGTCTCCAAGTTATCACCTACCTCTGCTGAGTCGGTCGGGTGGCTGAAGGCATCAACAACTTGGCCTTTTACCGGCGTTATGTGGACGATATACTAATCATCACCACAGACGAGCTACAAGCAACATCGTTTCAGGCCACAATGAACAAGACGCATAAAAACATCTCTCTATCTATGGAACACGAACACAACGAAGCGTTACCGTTCCTAGATATTCTAATGAGACGTAGAGCAGACGGCACAATTCAAAGATCGGTGTATCGCAAAGAAACATGGACTGGCCAATACCTAAATTTTCAGAGCTTCACACCTGTCCAGTACAAACGGGGCTTAGTACGGACCTTGTTTGACCGTGCTAGAAAGATATGCACCCAGGACACACTGACAGAGGAATTTGAAACTCTGAAGAATGTCTTAAACCTGAATGGGTACTCCACAGGATTTATAAAGCGCCATTGCCAACAGCCCAAACCCAAAGCAGACGTAACTACAGTCCCTAAACTCAAGGTATTCATCCAGCTAACCTTTCGAGGGGATGACGTAATGCAACGTCTACAAGACCGGCTTACTACAGCAGTAGGTCGAACATTCTGTGCGGCAACTCCAGTCATTAGATGTAAAACCGTACCCATTCCTACACCAACAGTCAAAGAGCCTGTTCCTCTGTACGCCACAAACAATTGTATTTACCAATTCACATGTAGATGCCAGGCCGTTTACATTGGCCGAACGGAGAGACAGCTTAACAAACGGGTGTTAGAACACATACCTCAATGGGTCAACAAGATACAACACACAGGAGATGATAGCCACGAGGAGCCGACACACCGGAAGCTCCCGGCGTCTTCAATCGGCAGGCACATTGTTGCCAGTCGCCATGTTGTGTCCAGAGAGACTGCATTTCGCGTGTTGTTTAGAACACAGAATACTCGCTTGTTAAAATTTGCAGAAGCAATTATGATCTATCAACGCAAGCCAGAATTGTGTAAACAGAAAGACATGTTAGTCAGCTTAAAATTACCGTGGTAGACAATCGACATTACTGTGCGAAATTGTGTATATTTCAACTTGAAGGATTTATCTAGTTAATTTCACGTAAGTTGTGTGAGTTCTGCAGTATGTACCTGACGAGATGCAGCGAAATATGCCAGGCAATAAATCGTGCAATCTATTGTTTGTGTCTTCGTTATTCAAATTCACTACGGGAAAACATTGTTTTGAACTTTTATAATGATGTGAGATGTCTTTGTTCTTGTGTTTGTGCTTAGATATGCAAATTTGTTACGTCATTCAATCTTAATGCTCCTTTAACATAACCCTTAAGGGTTAAACTTTACAAGTAATTTAAATATTAATTATTTTATAGTTATTATTTTGCAATCGCCTGCATAATAAACATATATTCATTCATCGCATTACTAATGATTAATGGTATTTTCATCTAAAATTACTTCTTGCATATGTCACTGTATACTAGGGGTGGTTTAGTAGTATTTTAGTAAACAAACAGTATTTTATTACAGTAGAGCAATTAGCATGAGCACCTCAGGTGTCTAGTTATAGGAATTAGCCCTTGGAATGATGATGGTGGTCTGTATGGAAGACCCTGGAAGTGCAAGAATGACATAGGTTCACAGAAGTAATGAGACCTGTTCTTTTCTTGTTCATAAGCGCTGGAAAATGTGTGCTCTCCGACAATCTTTCAGCAAGGAATTATATCAATGTATACATTCAATGACATAGGTTCACAGAAGTAATGAGACCTGTTCTTTTCTTGTTCATAAGCGCTGGAAAATGTGTGCTCTCCGACAATCTTTCAGCAAGGAATTATATCAATGTATACATTCAATGACATAGGTTCACAGATGTTATGAGAGCTGTTCTTTTCTTGCTCATAAGGGCTGGAAAGTGTCTCCACTCCAACAATCTTTCAGCAAGGAGTTATATCACTGTATGCATTCAATGACATAGGTTCATAGATGTTATGAGAGCTGTTCTTCTGTTGTTCATAAGGGCTGGAAAGTGTCTCCAATCCAACAATCTTTCAGCAAGGAGTTATATACATTCAGGGGGATAATAGACATTTCTGTCTGACACCCCTCTTTTATATCTGTAAAACGTGGAATAACCTTTCCTAATCTTTCTCGCTGTGGCTAGCAGGCTTGTCTGTCGGCTCAGTAGTCAACTGTTCAAATCTTCAAGGTGATTTGATAAAATGGACCTGGGCTCCCAGATCGATGCAGCCTACAAATGGTTACCGAGAAATGTTATGGGAAGTAAAGGTGGCAGCATGATATTGATATCACCCTTTGAGTGTTGATTGGTCTATTAAAATATGGGGCTAGCACCATAAATCCAATATGTTCCAAGGCATGATTTTATTTTAACATCAGAAAAACACTTTGAACAAGTTATTACATCTGTTTAAGCCTGTGCAGATGTATACTTTTGTGTGCACTACTGTAATACCGGCACCGTTTTGAAAGGGTTATGGATGCAGGTAGCCATCCCGGATACTGTGTTCGATACACAGCTGTGGGCGATTTTGCAGCAGATCGCCTTGCCTTGATTTTTGTACAATGGTATCAGTGACGGTCATTCAGAAAGCAGTGGCAGACTATGAGTGCCGATTGTTCAGAAAGCAATGGCAAACTACTGAACGTAAACTTGCCAATAATCACAAACAGCCAAAAATGTTGGGGTTGACTGCAATGTCCTGTAAAAGGAAATGCAGTTAACCTTTTTAACTCAACACTAATATTTCTGTGATAAACCCAAAAATAGTGCAATGAAGACAGGTGATGTCTCCAAAACTTCATACATTGCGTCTCCATAGTGCACTGGCGCAGACTTCTTTCAGTCTTGTGATATTGTCTGCCCACATGTAATGTTATCTTCCTCTTGCTCGCCACTCTTCCCTATAACTATCTTTCAGCAAGGAGCTATGTCACTGTATACATCCAAGCCCATCCAGTACAGCCGCATACTTGCTCCCTCCCCCACTGAAGACAACACGGTAGTCTCTGCTATCCAAGGCTTCCATTATTGCATAATTGACACATGATCCTCTGCTTCTAGACTCACCCAACAAATCTTCATAACCTGCCCATGCTGCTTATCCTCCTTTTCATCAATAACTGCACCATTTGATGCAATCTGTGCGCTCATCACGACTTTCATGGCTTCCCCATAAAGAGCACTTTGATCCCTTAGTGTGTCCTAATGGCTCACAGGGACCGTGCAGTGTTTCTAGGAGCACAGTCTTGGTTAATGGCTGCTGTATTAGTGTCCAGAAAGAGAGCAACATGTTCTAGCCAGAACACCGATCCTAAAAAGATAGGCAGAATGGCGTTTTTTTCCCCCTTATTCTTCCTGGGTGTTGGGCTTGTATTGTCATGGCAATGTGGTCAAGATAGACTTTCGGTTTCAGATATTTTCAGCAGTGATGTGGATAGATGGCAGGAGTCTTGTATGGGGTTTCATGTAACCAGCAAAGAGCTGGTTGACGCTTGCAGTGATCGTCTGCATATTTTTAAAATATGTAACACAGCAACCTTAACCTTCTCCAGGACCTGTGATTGAAATCATCACACACCATACCTTCTTCTTCTGCCTGTCATTTACAGACGGAGCAAAGGCCCGCAACCAACTCACGCCAAGCCCTTTGTTGACTTGTCAGTGATTGGTTGGATGTGGCAGCTACAGTTTTCACTGGGTTGGGGCAGCCAGTCTCATGCTGTCCCTCCTTAGTTGTCTCTTTCAGCATGCATGGCATGTCACATTGCCACTGTTCTTTGCTCCCCACATGGGCCTCAGTAATAATACACAGGCATGACCACACCAATGTATAGGTGAAATATGGTGTGGACAACTCTGTCAAATGCTTGTTTGTAGCTTATGTAACCCAGTTTCTTCTTTGAGCCAAAGAAGATCTTTTTTTCTGTCGGTGTTCTCAATGGATACTTCTGTTGTACCTCCAAAATGTATGTTTAAAATTGTCAGTTACTTTAAGTTTAGTTGGGTTGGATAAAAAATCCCGACCCTCACCAGGACTTGAATCCGGGACCTCCAGCACTCAAGGCAGACAACATACCTCAAGACCACCCAGCCCCCCAGCTCACAAATTGTTATTAGCGCAACAAAATTGCAGTCACTGCCTGATGACAAATGTAAACTATTTTTTGTAAATCCTGATCTGATGCAGTAAATGCCACTCAGCCCCCGTTACGACCTAGAATATGTGAAGGCATAACACCATGGCAGTGAGGTCGCCATAGACTTTCTACTATCTACTATCTACTATCCTTTACTGATTTTCATTTATATCCTATCTTCCTTGTAATGACATAGGCAGTGCATTTTTTAAAATAAAGACCTGTTATCTTGTTACTACTCCACTTTGGTTTGTGACAATGTTTAAATCCTTTCTCATTGTCTTACTATTTATTTATTTATATCATCTGCCAATCACATCTACCTGCTTTTGTCTTGTATTTAATTGATGGTGACAACTGTCAGTTTTTGGTTTAAACATGTAGGGCCCATCAGTTGTCCTCATTTCATTGTTTTATTTGACCTCATTTTTTAAATCTTTTTAACATTATTTTCCCTGTCGAGTACAATTCTGTGCCACCATTGCTATGTTAATTTTAAGAATTAACAAAAATGCACACATACGACCTCAACTGTTAATGGGTTAGAAATAGATGCTGAGGAATGTAACTGGAATTGATAAAATTATGACTAAACTTTGCTCGAAGAGTGTCCAACATGCAGAAATTTTTGTTTTAACTCCGAGGACAAGAAGCTGATGATCATTTCCCTCAAGATGACTGCTGTTTTGTTTAAATATATTTAGGTTGATGTTTAAAGGTGTGCAAAGAATATATATGTACACACATATCCACACACAGAGAATTACTTCAATACAGAATTACTTTAATATAGAATTCCTTAATACATAATTTCATATCTTTATAACTTTTATTTGGGAAAGAAATGGCAAAACGTTAAGAAGCTGATCACGTCTACCATTACCTTTTGCGGCACCACGGCACTATTTGTTGTACAATGACCATTATCTTTTTAACAAGTCACACTTTGAGAAAAATGTCATCACAACTTTTTGTAAGTGTACTTAATGCTCATAACTCATCTAGCTTGACTTTTTTCATCTCTGGTGATTTTTTAGTTTTCAAATCATGTTGCTAACTTTCTTACAACACAATCTTGGCCCTTCACAACCATGTCCCCCATGGTCTTGATAAACTCCATGCCACTGCCCCAACTCATCCAGCATATTCTCCCTCGGATGTCTATATTCTTGTTTTGTTGTTTTCAAATCTTCATATCCAATCTTTTACATGGGGCAGTCACAAAAGCAGATTACTAACTTAAAGGTAATACAGTAGTCACTTTATGAGAGGGGGGTTAGAGGATGATGAATAGGAAGATTTATGTGTTAGAAATGCAGATTGGTGGCTTCGGCGTTCATGGGGGAAATTGAATTCTGCTGTGTTACATATACAGGGATTCTCACTTCTCCAGGTGTATATTTTCATAGGTCTTTATTTTACTCTTGGTATTCAGTGTCCATGATTTACTCGCATACAGCTTTAACACATTTTGAGACTCATTCCGGGACGAGGATCTAACATAGAATATTAATCTCTTAGGATACTGCCTCTGGGTTAAGTTGTTTTTACTTTCATCAGCATTGTCCTGCTTGCTTTCACTTTACATTCTGACCGACTTCTTTCTCATGGTCATAATTATTATGTTATTGTTTTGTTCCTTCTTCTTCTTCTGCATTCATCCGGAGAGTTTTTTCGGACATGAATGCGTTGCGCCTGTTTACGGCAGAGCTGCGATACTGCGCCTGTAGGCTGACACATCCGACTTCTGCGGGCATTTGTTGACCGGTTAACCTTCCTGGTATTGTTTTGTTTTATGTCTTTCATTTCAGTTTTTTGTTTCTTACATCTGAGACTTCTTACAATTCATATTTAATTCTTGCTAGCCTTGATTAGTGCAGCACAGATTGTTTATATTCTTTGCTGACTTTTTCAACGTATTTATCTCATATAGATCTCAATATATAAAGATAGTTCGTCATTACATCTCACAAACTCTTCACCTAGTGTCAGAATAAACCATCATTCTTAGAACAACCTTGTAACTTTCAGTTCTCAATTAACTAACCTAACACACAAGAATTGTTTAACCACAAGAAGTATTAGCTGAATTTAGTTATTTTCTATAAATGGTGTTAAAATTTTCTCTTATTTTATTTATTATCTATTTCTAACTTACCAACTTCCCCTCATAAAATCATATTATTTATTATTGCACTCACATCGCTTTATTTCGCTTTATTTCCCAATATAATCCACAAAGACATTGATTCCCGAATTTGATCACTACATCAGTGCAGCAAAGTAGTATGTGTCCTGCTTCTTTAGCCTTATTCACATCTCATGCTCATCATCTGTATCACCCGTGAAAGTTTTACCACCGAGGTCAGCTTGTAGTGGACCAAACAAGTCAAAATCACTTGGGAGTAAGTTAGGGCTGTAAAACATATACTGTATAGAGACATTACAACCTAGCTGTTCTTTCTGGATTATCTTCCTGGTAATTTCTTCCTAGGTTAATTGCACCGTCTGTGGCCTAGCACTGTCGTAATGAAGCAGTAGTACTCCAATCGGTAGAAATGAGTGTTTTCCTTAAATTACGTCCTGATGTATCAGTATCATTTACAGTATGATGCACTGTTGACATTCTCACTTTTCTTCTGGAAACCGGCCAGCAGTACTCCTGGAGAACTGGAAAACTATGCATAACGTTAGTGGTAGAATCTTGAATTTCTTGCCTGAAGGTGAGGATGGGTATTCCATCGCATTAAAGTTTGCTTTGATTCAGGATTGTAGTGATATAGCCATGATTCATCCCCAGTGACAACCCTGTTCTGCTGATCTGATTACTGAGAGATTTGTCGTCTGATATGTTGAAGACTAAATCATGAAA
Organism: Cepaea nemoralis; assembly: GCA_014155875.1. NCBI lineage: Eukaryota > Metazoa > Mollusca > Gastropoda > Stylommatophora > Helicidae > Cepaea > Cepaea nemoralis. The sequence goes on from JACEFZ010010130.1 coordinate 34,061, forward strand.
TATCTTATTGCTGTTGCTATGCTGTCTTTCATTACAAGCTTGTTAGTTTTTTTTTTTTTTTTTGGCGCTCGCTCGCTTTGAGCTCAAGCGTAGTCCATACACACTATTTATAGAAGTGAGGGACTGAATTTTGCATATGAGTTAGCTTTCCCTATTAACAATGTCCCTCACCATCAGGTGAACCCACTTCGACTTCAGAGGTACTTGTAATTAACATCCCCACGTCAAGGACGACAGGTCATCATTTTAGTCCAGCTGTCCGGTGTAGGGGTTGAACTGCTAACCTCAGCATCAGCACACCGGATGTTTAAGAACATGGGTTCTCATCGATTCGGCCGTGTGGACCTGCAAGCCTGTTAGTTTGAATTATCTCTTCTATTGGAGGTCAACATGGCTGAATGGATAAGATCATTCACTCTTAAACTTCCAGTATGCTGCCAAGGTAGCTGGTTCAACCCCTGCACCGGTCAGTTGGACTAAAATGTTGACTTCTCACCCTTGACTTGAGGCCGTAAATTACAAGTACTTCAGAAGTTGCTGTTTTGCCTGATAGCAAGCGACACTGGTAATAGAGAAAGCTAATCCACATGCAAAAATCAGTCCAGTGCACAGAAGTAACAGCATGTGTGTTAACTACGCTTGAGTTCAAAATGAGCAAACACTTTTTTTTAAAAAAATTGTCACAATCTCAGCTGGATGACCAGGTTGATCTTCATCAGTTTTTTTTTAAAAACATCCTTTACATAATTTATAACCCAGTTATGTATGATTTGTCATGGCAAACATTTCTCATAAATTGATCACCTTTGTCGGAAGTCTTACACAATTGCACAACAGTGCGCTTTTCTTCAGTTGTAAAGTCCATGAGCACGGTCACCAGTTTTGTCTCCTCATTTGCATGTGACATCTACCTAAGCTAATATAAAAAAGCTGGATGATGCTACCATCAAATTACACCTTTAGAAACTACCTGCTACCTACTGGAAACTTCCCCATATGTTCATTCCTTACAGACTCTCCCTTGTGTATAGTGTGTTTATTTTGTTACATTTTAATGTGTTCCTTATTTCCTCATGGGACTTCTGTGTTAATCAAAACCGTGTCTCTTATTTTCCATTGATTTTCTGACTAAATGGCAGTGTGACTTGATAATTTTTATATTCGGCTTCTTTGATTTGCGTTGTTTCATCCAGATCTTTGCTGTCAGTTTTCATCACCCATACGTAGTACATTATTGACTAAACTTTTACACTTATTATTATTTTGTATCTTCTCATTAAAAAATGTCTGACTTTTCTAGGTTAATTTAACATTTTGTGTGTGTTGCCCAGCTTGGTGTTGCTTTCTTGCACTATTTAGTGTTGCAGCCAGCTTTTTAACAAATAACTTGTTTATTATATATGATTCTATTACTTGTGATCCATTATGTATATGCTTGGGATCTGCTCGCATGTGAAACATTATTCAGTCGAGCCGTAGCATTTTGGGTTCTGTACCTTTTTTTCTGTATAGTAATTCTGTTTCTGTGTTCTGTAGTGGTTTGTCGTTGAAAAATTCCCGGCACATTGAGTTGTTCACACTTGTGAAGTATGTAGAATTATGAACTTGGTTCCATTGGGGTAAACCAACACATTTGTTCTGAGAATATTTTGAGTTCTGAATGCCTTGTGTGCATTTCATCCATCCATCATGTGTCATGCCGATAAGCGTGGGTGGTCATATTTTGCCATCTCACTCGATCACCAGAGTCGTGGATCAGCTCCGTGTTTCTGTCTCGACCATGCCACGTGGCCAAGCCATCCAGGTATTTAATTCTTGGTCTTCCCTTTGGTCTCCTCCCTGCATTTCATAATCATGGGGAATTGATATTTTTACAGTTTTGCAGTGTGCAGACATTCTAGTCTCTGGCAAGCATCATGTCAGAGGAGATTACGGTCAGTTCTTCCATTAGCCCGGCTGGTGACTGTTTCCAGGGACAGTCTTAGTCATTGTGGTATCCATTTCTGGCCCATCATCTGTATCCTGTTCCACGTTGAAGTGATCTTGTTACATCTGCCTCTGTGTCAAGTGAGCATTAATCTAATAATGCTGCCTGGCAGGCTAGCAATGTTGTGCTTGAATCCCCACCAAGGCAGATGTTTTAGAAAACAGTACAATATCAGTTTTTAAGTGTGTTAAAGAAAGTCACTAGAAAGTCGTGTAGAGGCCCTGGAGATGTGAATATACAGACGAATATGTCATATTTTATGGAAATGAAAACAATCAAATGCAGAGGTTCTTGAAAAACTGGGAGTGAAGAGAGTGTTGATGAAAGAAATAAAGAGGAGTTAAGTGAAATATTTTGGCCACATTAAAAGTCATGATACTGTTATAAAAACCATACTGGAAGGCAAGGTTGAGGGCACGTGAGCAAGAGGCAGACAACAATACAAGTGGGAAGATAACATCAAGAGATGGACAAACATCAGCCTGACAGAATGTACAGTCAAAGCGAGAGTGTTGGAGATTCATTCATTGCAGCCAGCCTTCATTGCAGGGATGGCACCTGATTGATTGACAATGCCAGTGGTACACCAGACATACATAGGTATACTGCAACCAAGGCAAAATGCCCGGTCTTAAAACTCCCCCAACCCCTGTGCTAAATATAAGTGTAGATTAGGCAAAGAGACATCATGCACCTGGAACTTTAACCTGGATTTAACCAGTGAAACAACCAAATCTGGTTTTATTTATTTCCATTATATTACTCCTCTCATAATAGTGTACTAATTATTTTTATTGTATCTTGGACTTTATGTGGCGTCGTGTCTTGTTTATTTTTACAGATTACCCTGTTCAATCTTCAGAATGTTGTTTAGTTTGTGTGTTCATGAAAATTGTTTTCAAGTTCTGCTCCTTTTGTTGTCGTGCTTTGTTGGTTTAAAGAAAATTATTTTTTGCTTGCTGTGTCATTTAACACACTTAAAAATTCTCTCTCTCTCTCTCTCTTTTTGGGGACATAAATTACAAGTACCTTAGAAGTCGGAGTGGGTTTGTCTGATGGCGAAGGACACTGGTAATAGGGAAAGCTAATCCACAAGCAAAATTCAGTCAAGTGCACTAGTTGTAGTAGCACATGTATAGACTGTTCAAAGTGAGCAAATGCTTTAAAAAACATATTTCTGTCACAATCTCAGCACACACAAAAATGAATGGCAATTTTTGGTCCACATTTGCCATTAAGTGTAAAGGAGAATTGAGGTTTTGAATCTGGAGCCAAATGTATTGTCTGAACTGCGATGTGTTTGTGTATATGTAGTGTACCCTTGATTGTGTCTTTCCATCTGGTTTTTTTGGGTTAACCCTAGCTATAGAGCTTCTTTGGTTGCAGAAACAATGCGATAGTTGAGCTTCATTCTTGTAAGATGTCCAAAATTCAAAAATTAAACAATACAAAT